>WNMK01000049.1:516784-788739 GCA_009819775.1 Phoenicopterus ruber ruber | reverse complement strand
AAGGACGGAGGAAGGAAGAAGGACGGAGGAGGAAGGAACGGAGAGCATGCTGCTTACTTGGCACAGGCAGGAGCCTTTTGCTGCTCTGGCTCATCTAAATGAAACTGAACGAGGAGCAACCTTGCTTCTTGCGGCTCTCTGAAGAAATTCCTACAAGGAAAGGGCCTCTTTAATGCTTTCTCCTGGAAAGGTCCCACCCCACCCCACCCCAAAGCGCTGTGAGAAGCGGAAATCACCACCAGGTTAAAGAAAAAAACATCAGAGCCTACCTGAGGTCCTGGCGGAAAGCGTGTTCGGTGTCAAATGGCTTAGGAAGAGGCAGTGGATTGTGTCTGGGAGACCGAGCGTCTTCCTCAGCACTTCTAAATCCTTCTGGTTGAGGAGCCTGGCATGGGTAGAAACCTGTGGTAGAAAAGGAAATCAAAACTGGTTGTCCTGCTGCCTCAAGCGGGTGGATCCTCTGGGGCCATCTCCATTGGTGCTGGTGTCATCTACAGGAAACTGGAAGGTGCCTTGATATCTGAGCCTGAGCCAGAGCTGAGCAGATGCCATCTGCCCCCGAGTCTACCTTGCTGCAGATGACCACGAGGCAAAAAGGGTGGAGATAAGCCCATCATTGTCCTGGCCTAACCAAGATCATGGGGCCACCACAGAATCATTTACGTTGGAAGAGACCTTTAAGAGACCTTATCCAACCGTTAACCCAGCACTGCCAAGGCCACCACTAACCCATGTCCCCAAGCACCACATCTACATGTCTTTTCAATCCCTCCGGGATGGACTCCACCACCTCCCTGGGCAGCCTGTGCCAGGGCCTGACAGCCCCTTCGGGGAAGAAATGTTTCCCAATATCCAATCTAAACCTCCCCTGGGGCAACTTGAGGCCGTTTCCTCTTGTCCTATCACTTGGGAGAAGAGACCGACCCCCCACCTGGCTCCAGCCTCCTTTCAGGGAGTTGCAGAGAGCGAGAAGGTCTCCCCTCAGCCTCCTTTTCTCCAGGCTAAACAGCCCCAGTTCCCTCAGCTGCTCCTCACAGTACCTGTGCTCCAGACCCTTCCCCAACTCCGTTGCCCGTCTCTGGACGCGCTCCAGCACCTCAGTGTCTGTCTTGGAGTGAGGGGCCCAGAACTGAATCCAGCACTCGAGCTGCAGCCTCACTGCAGGGTGACGATCCCTGCCCTGGTCCTGCTGGCCACACCATTGCTGATACAGGCCATGTGCCGTTGGCCTTCTTGGCCACCTGGGCACACTGCTGGCTCATCAGCCGGCTGTCAGCCAACACCCCCAGGTCCTTTCCGCTGGGCACCTTTCCAGCCACTCCCCCCAAGCCTGTAGCTTTGCCTGGGGTTGGTGTGACCCAAGTGCAGGACCCGGCACTTGGCCTTGTTGAACCTCATACACTTGGCCTCGGCCCAATCGATCCAGCCTGTCCGATCCCTCTGTAGTGCCTGCCTGCCCTCAAGCAGATCAACACTCCCACCCAGCTTGGTGCCATCTGCGAACTGACTGAGGGTCCACCACGCTCACTGGGAAAACAGCACCCTTGGGTGCTTTGCAGCCCAGCACGAGTACCTGCAGGCACAGCCTGGTGGGGCTCCCTTTCTGCTTCTGCTGGTTCATCGTCTCACGCAAGAGGCTGGCCAGGCTGTTGTGCTTCTGCTGGATGAAATACAGGTCCTGGATCTGCTTAGCGTCCTCCAGAGCAGAGTATTTAAGACGTAGGATGGAGTCAGGAGTGGCACACTCCACCAGTTTGCTTCTGGCAGTGGAGAGGACCAGATCTCCGTAGGGTTCATAGTTTCCCCATTGGATGTGCTGGGAGCTTCCAGCACAATGGCAGCAGTACGTCGTCGCTGAAGCCGATGAAGACATCTTGTTCCTTGGGAGCGAGCGTGTGGGACCAGACCCCGAACAAATTGGGTTTGCTCGATGTAGACAAACTGACTGGCCCATCTCTCCAGGTCCCGTTTCAGGTCTTGCTGTTGCCAGTTGAGGATGGTGTTCATGTCCAAGCAATGCTTTTCCAGACGGCTCAGCAGAGGGGTGGGGAACTGCTGTAGACCACTGTCTTCTCCTCTATAACAATCAGCCGGAACTCCTCCTTCACGCGGCTCTTCACCCTATGAGTGCCGAGGCCCAGGTCAACGTAGTAGTTGCCCCCCAGGCTGACGAAGCATTGGTTGAGGGTATCGTAAAGGCTCTCATAAAGGTTCTGTATGTTGAGGAGGACAACGGGCCTGCCTATCTCCATGCAAATCTTCACCCTGTTCACAGAGCGGCACACCTGGAATAATCCTGGTCCCGTGGAAACCGGAGCCAAATAATGTCACAGTTGCTGGTGTCTATAAGCCGCGTCATCTGGATGATCTGAAAGGCGGCGTTGTTGGTCGTCAGCAGCAGGAGGTAACGAGACATGAATCCCGCTTGCCGTTTGTCCATGTTTTCCTCCAGCAGACGGATGCAGCTGGTTTCCATCTCATTGGTGAGACGTACCTCCTTGGTGCAGCTCCGGAAGATTTCCAGAGGACGGATATCTCTGGAGCCTCCAAAGTTTCTCTGAATGGCCTTTACGAGGACCTCCTCTTGAGAACTGCGCTTCTTGTCCTGCATGTAGGACACAATCATTTTGATTAAGCTGTAGAAGTCGCGAAGCCCAAAGAACTCTGTTTTCTGCGTTTTCAGCACGTTGCAGTAGAAGTTCGCCAGAATGGGGAACAAATGCTCGATCCTTTCAAGGTGAGGTTGGTCAGCGCAGATGCCTTTGGCGGTCTTCACCAGCTCTTCCTCGCTAGGTTCAGTCCGAAAGACGAGGAGGCCCTGTTCATTTTGGCAGGGTCCAAGGCCCAGTTGGAGATGCCCACAAAGCCAACTTTCTTGTAAGCCTCCGGATTCTCATCGTCAACACATCCATCTTCCAGAAGAGGATGAAGCGTCTTCAACGGCATATCGGGCGAGTCTTCTGCGAGACCGATCTCATCCAGCAGGACCACAGACGCAAATTCATTCAGGTTCTTGCCCTTCTGGAACTGAGCGCATTGTCGGAAGGTGGAGATGATGCCTTCTGGTTTTGAATGGGGGCTGCACTGGAAGGAGAGCAGCTGGACCTCTTTGCATCTTTTGAACAACGAGCTTTTGGACCACGTGCCTTTCATGGCATCTACAGCGATGGTTTTGGATAGGGATTTGGAGCTGCCCGGCTTCCCAACCAGAAAGAGTGGCACCCGGAGTCCATGCAGACAACCATCATGAAGATGTTCTCCCTCAGAGTGTTGTTGCAGGCTGTCGCCTTAGGAATGGAGAGCTGATCCAGAAATACCTCCTGGCACAACTCAATCTCTTGCTGTAGCTGGGATGCAGGGACCGAGAAGCATTTTGCAATCTCCTCCAGGTACTCTTGGCGGCTCTCCAGAGACATAATAGCAGGCCCCGACCGAAAGGACCAAAGCCCTTTGCGCATCGTTTAAGGTTGGCTCCTCTTCCTCGTTACTCTGCCTCTTCCCATCAATCAGCTGGTGGAAAAGCAGGTCTCTCAAGTCATAAAACCAGAGGACTATTTTCGCAGCGGTCTATATCCCGGAGACTGGCGACTCTGCATTCGTCCTTCCTCTCTCTCAGGAACTTCTGGGAGGCCAAAATGACGTTGGTGAAGACATCCAGGTTTCCCGCAGGGATCTTGGTCTCCATGGCGGACTTCACAATCTCCCTGATGTACAGGCTTTGCATCTTCTCATTCAGCTCCCCAAAATCCCAGACCAGAGGTAATAAACTGGAGGAAGGGGCTGCACCCGATACACCAATTGCCGCAAAGGAATGTAGCCCAGCTTCTCCGGGGTCTTCGCTCCGGACTCGGTATCCCAAGCCAGCTTTCTCCAGTTTCCCAATGGTCTCCTTGGTGTGCCTTTTGTAAGGGTTGCAAGCGGCCACCACTTTTAAGCGGTCGGTGGCAATCTGCTTTCCGTTGACGCTGTGGTCACACAGCACTTCTTTGATCGCAAAGATGGCCTCCGAGGTGTTGGCTTCGTCGAAGAAGAGCACCGTGTCGATGTCGTGCTTTTCCTCGTTGTCACGTGCCATCTCGATGGCCTGCCTTACCTTCTCTTGGATGGTCTTGGAGGTGGTGCCGCCGTGAACACGTACCACCACCATGTTCTGAACTTCCCTGCCTGCCCTTTGCAGGTTGCACATGAACTGCACCAGCTTCGTCTTCCCGCAACCGGTTTCACCCATGATGATCACAGGGATCCCACACTGGAACCGCAAGTGAATAGCCAACATCTTCATGGTGTTGTCCAGAGTCAACTGGTACGAAACATCTGGATCTTCCTGGCATTTCACACCGAAAACTCTGCAGAGGGCCTCCAACTGCTCGGTTCTGGATAAGGCTTCAAATTTCTTATTGAAAGGAACGTTTTGGAGTGCCAAGGTCACATATAAACTCCTGCTCATAACCGCCTTCTCCAAAACAGCCTGGGAATAAGCGTCAATCGCGTCGAAGTTCTGGTTGATATGAAAACCCAAGAACTCCATGGAATCACCCTCAGCGTGGAAGACTATGTAAGGGTGAGACTCCTGCTCCCACTTGCGTCTTAGCTGGTACTCTCTCAAAACATCGTCCATCTCCTTCCACTCCTCGCTCGGCACGCTTTCATCGGACATGTTGAGGGAAGGCATGGCAAAGTCCTTGGACATGGCGATCATGAACTTGATGATGAATGTTTTGAAGCCACAGAACTCCCTTCCGACCACCGGACTGCAGAAGACCGATTTCTCACATTTTCTTAGCTGGAAGTTCAAGAAGTGCGTGAAGTTACTGAGCTCGGTCCAGGAGGGGTTGCTTCTCCCACAGAACTCCATCAAGCACGCCAGGCATTCCTTCTCGCTTCGATCCTTCCAGGGAGAAAAGTGAAATGGTCAAGGTTTTCCTTCCATTTGTATCTGCTGAGGTATTGGTAGGACCTTTGGAAAACTTCGCTATTTAGCTTGTCCCGGTCAAACTGTTCCTCCCTCAGTTCCACGGGAGGGACAGAGCGGGGATCTCCCAGCAAGCTGAGCACCCGCAGCGGCGACACACACTCCACCGTAGGTAAAAGATCTAGAAATTTTTCTTCCATTTCAACGGACATCTAAAAGCAAGAGGACACAAATCACCATGAGGATCATTCCCCGTCCTCCCACGTTTGCCTACACCACCAAAACTCCTGGTTTTTATTTCCCCCTGGTCACAAATGGTTCGGCAAGCTGGGAAAAAATGTAGAAATGCCAAGATTTCTCCACACCTTCACGTGGATTGAAACCCCTATAACCATTAAGGTCTGTCTTGCCCAGTGTCCTGTCTTGGGTTGGATGAGCTCGTTACCTTCTCCTACGCTTTCTCCTCTGTTCCGCTAAATCCTTTTGCAGATGGAGGGACCTGAACTCAGCCAATATTCAAGGTACAGTGAGGAACCACAGATGGATGATCAACCACTAGCGAATCTGGGGGGACATTTCACACCTTCAGTAACTCTCAAGCATGGCTCAGCTACAAATTGGCTTTAAGAACATGCATGAGGTTCAAGTTACAGCAAAATTGGGGTGAAAAAACTCCCTTTTTCCTCCAAAACTCAGTGCAGGGCCTGATATTTCACTTTGAGCAGAGACGTGTTTGGCCTGGTTGCTTCTATGGAGGTGAGCGACCCACTGGAGAGACAGACCCTAAATTGTGCATTCGCTCCAGTGGAGACATCAGAGTTCAGCAGATTTCCTCACACGTGGCCTTAACGGTTCCTCCACCCAAGCACAGATCCCCAAAATACCTCTCGCTTTCTCGTACTGCTAACACCTCTCCCTTTCGCCAGGTACTCAATCAAGTAAAGATGAGAGGGTTTGCACTTCCAGACCAAGCCATCGGGACTCTGGATGTGCCAGGATGCACAGGTCAATCAGCAGCCGGTAGAGACCCTTCGATACCTGGCAGGGCAAAAAAAAACCCCGATTAAAATTGATGCAGAAGTCTGCCAAAACACGCTCGCTGCTCTGATTGGGCTGGATTTGAGCTTCCACCCCCTTCTCTCCCCCCCCTGTGTGTAGAGTCTTCTCTGTTTCACCACCTCTTCTTGTCTGCTTGAAGATCCGGGCACTCACCACTGGAGACACGTCGATGTGGAAGATGGTGGGCTGAATTTCGGTCGCGGATTCCTTGACGAGAAGAGCTCCTCCACGAAGAACTGGAAATCAATGGCTGACTCCATCAGCCTAATGGTTTTATGAAGTGGTAGCGTGCCACCCAGCTGGGCACGGACCTTTCCGATGGTATTGTCCACAAAAAGACTTCCCTAAGGAATGGAAGAGATGGTCATCGATCAATCTACCCTTCTACACTTGCACGTGACCCAAACCAAGGAAATCTCTCCCCAAAAGCACAGTGTGCCACCTTGCCTCCTCGGTTTGAGGTACAACTCGGAATAGGACTCCCCAAAAACTTACCCATTCCCGCTTGCTCCGAAAAGACAAACTTCACGTTCTGCTGATAGGGCTCTTCAAAAGCCTGTGCGACGGGGGCGGTCCCGCTCGGCACTTTGAGATGCATCTTCAGGTAGGTCTGGATTTCTGCCTTGGAGTAGCAGGGGAAAGTCCCCTTGTAGGCATCGAAGGCCGTGATAACGTAGGAGTTGTGAGCTTTGGTGTTGCAGAAGATGATGAACCTGTAGTTGGGGATGCTGGAAGATTGCACCAGGTGGAAGAAGTGAGACTCGAGTTGTTTGGAAACTTTATAAACTAATTTATCAGCACCCAGCAAACAGTAGATCTTCTGGTCTTGGGAACCTGGGGAAAGAGCTCTCCTGACAAGCAGCTCCACCTCCTCCTCCTCCGTGTCGGGTGTACACACCAGGACCTCGTCGTACGAGGGGAGAGGTGCCGTCTCAGCGTGTCGGTAGATGATAACATGTTGGGTAACATCTCCTCTTCCTTACACAGGATAAGAAGAGGTTTCCCCGCTTCAAAGCCGACGGGTAAACTTCTCTCAACACATACGCTTTCTAGAGCGGCCAGGCGCTTCAGTGTCTCCCCAAAAACATCCAAGCCTACGTATTTATCGGACACCAGGCCAGTGAATTTCTTACAGTAGGCATCCCAGAGCAGATTCACCTTGTCGTAAATAGACGGCAAACTCTCAAAGGAGGCGGCCAACTCATCGTGCGCCAGGGTGCTGAAGGAAACCTGGTCAACATCTCTGTTCCCGCTCTTAAATTTCCGTCTCTTCCGCAGGAAGGCTTCTCATCTCCTCGTACAACTTGCTGAGCTCTTCAACCAGCTCTTTGTCGTCGCCCTGCTCGAAGGCGAAATCCATGAGCATCTGCTCCGTGATGGGGGAGCTGGACAGGCAGCTCTGCAAGGCCGCCTTTGCCACCGACTCATCGTAGCCCGATTCGGCCAAGCTTTTAATGAACTGGGGAAAACGAATGATGTAGTTGTGCCAGGTAATCGACTCCTCGCCTTCTGCCGCCGTATTCACGGAGTCCAGAGGAGTCATCAGTGCATCCCCCAGGGCTTTTTTGATATCTTCTTCTTGGATGTCGTGCTTGATGATGGAAAGCATGATGAGCACCTGCGGTTCTACGATGCCCTTCTGGACTCTGGCCAGCTGGCTGCACAAGTAGAAGAGCTGGTGTGCGGTGAACAGGTTGAGATGATAGTAGGTGTCCCTTTGAGTCTCCAGGTACTTCTTCCACTCTGCCAGGCAATGCTCCATTGATTTAGAGAGGCTGTCCAGCTCCTCCAGGAGGGGTCTTGTGCTCTGAACAAGGATCCCAGCAACTCCAAACTCCGTGTAGACCTTCACACGTTGCTGGGGGTTGCAGTAGATGTCAGCCTTCCAGTCGATGAAGAGTGTTGCCAACGCTGAGAAGCTCCAGGTACAACTTTCCGACCGTTTCGACTTTTTCAATATCTGTAACATGTGCAAAGAGACAACAGGGAATGGGTCACGTGCTGCAGAGGTGTTCTCAGCAGCTTCCAAACCCACTGCTGGGTCACGCTTTCCTCCCAGATCCGTGACAGCCCAGCTGTGGCTCCCAGTACAGAGAGATACTGGCCATACTGGAGAGAGTCCGGGAAGATATGAAGGGATTGTGAGCATCTGGCTGCGTGGCTGGTGCCATACTCAAGGTTTGAGCTTCTACAATCACGGACCTACCTTTGAGAAGCTGGATCTATCTTTGAGAAGCCAAATCTACCGTTGAGAAGCCGGATCTACCCTTGAGAAGCTGGATCTACCCTTGAGAAGCTGGATCTACCGTTGAGAAGCCGGATCTACCCTTGAGAAGCTGGATCTACCCTTGAGAAGCTGGATCTACCGTTGAGAAGCCGGATCTACCTTTGAGAATTTGGATTTACCCTTGAGAAGCTAAATCTACCCTTGAGAAGCCAAATCTACCCTTGAGAAGCCAGGTCTGTTGGGAGATGATGGGATTCACCACTGGTGAGGCCGCACCTCAAGTGCTGGGTTCAGCTCTGGGCGCCTCACTCCACAGACACTGAGGGGCTGGAGCGTGTCCAGAGACGGGCAACGGAGCTGGGGAAGGGTCTGGAGCACAAGTGCTGTGAGGAGTGGCTGAGGGACCTGGGGGGTTTGGCCTGGAGAAAAGGAGGCTGAGGGGAGACCTTCTCGCTCTCTGCAACTCCCTGAAAGGAGGTTGGAGCCGGGGGGTCGGTCTCTTCTCCCAAGGAACAAGCGACAGGACAAGAGGAAACAGCCTCAAGCTGCGCCAGGGGAGGTTTAGGTTGGATATTTGGAACCATTTCTTCCCCAAAAGGGCTGTCAGGCCCTGGCACAGGCTGCCCAGGGCAGTGGGGGAGTCCCCATCCCTGGAGGGATTGAAAAGCCGTGTAGATGTGGCGCTTGGGGACATGGGTTAGTGGTGGCCTTGGCAGTGCTGGGGTAGCGGTTGGACTCAGTGATCTTGGAGGTCTCTTCCAACCAGAACGATTCTGTGATTCTATGATTCTAAGAATGGTCAGAGGGCTGGAGCACCTCTGCTGTGAAGAGAGGCTGAGAGAGCTGGGGGTTGTTCAGTTGGAGAGGCCCTGGGGAGACCTTCCTTGCGTCCGTTCAATACATAAAGGAGGCTTATAAGAAAGATGGAGAGAGACCTTTTACCAAGGCCTGTAGTGACAGGACAAGGGACAAGGGCTTTAAACTGAAAGAGGGTGGATTTAGATCGGACAGAAGGAAGAAATAGTTTTATGACGAAGGTGATGAGACACTGGGATGGGTTGCCCAGAGAAGTTGTGGATGTGCCATCATTGGCAGGGTTCAAGGTCAAGGTTGGATGGGGATTTGAGCAACCTGATTTAGTGGAAGGTGGCAGGGGGAGTTGGACTAGATGATCTTCAGAGGTCCTTTCCAACCCAAACCATTCTGTGAGTCCCTCCATAGTGAAGTATGAAAGGTCTTGGATGGGCTGTGAGCACCACAAGTGAAGAACAACGCTTAGGCAATGTGGGCGTCCTGCGTAGAGCAATACCTCTGCTCCTGAAAGTGCCAGAACTGCAGGTCATGGATGCGTGTCCCGGAAATAATTCCGGCAAAATCCCAAGCCCGATGGCCACCGTTTTTCAGGCAGATGTTGGCGCAACGCTGTGACTTACCTCAGGAAACGG
Source organism: Phoenicopterus ruber ruber (assembly GCA_009819775.1). Lineage (NCBI taxonomy): Eukaryota > Metazoa > Chordata > Aves > Phoenicopteriformes > Phoenicopteridae > Phoenicopterus > Phoenicopterus ruber. Next base: position 779,096 of record WNMK01000049.1, on the reverse strand, counting down.
TTTGCGTCCTCTCTGCCTGCTCAACCTTGGTGGTGATCAACATAAGCTTGTTCTGGAGCTCCGTGAGCTGAGACAAAGTGTATTTCTTGGGGCGTCTGGTCGCTGGAGGTGCGCTCCTCCTCGTCGTCGTTCAGCAGTCGCAACAGACACAGTCCTCAAGTGTAGCCTGGAAAGCAGAGAAGACAACCAACATCAACCGCATGGCCTTTCACGTAGCTTTGAGTTGAAATGCTGCACATCAGGACTCCACACATCTTGTACCGCTTCCTTTAGAGGAAAGAAAAGCCCATTTTCCGCTGAAAATACTCAAGGTTTAATAGAAAATTGGTGGCACTGGTTGCAAACCCAACTGGAGATCTATGGGCAACCTGGCATGCTCATTGGAAGTTGATTTCAAGAAAGATCTTTTCTCCCAAGAGCATTACAAAAATACAACTGGACAAGAACAGTCTTGGAGACCCTTTACCTTGAATTTCGGAGGTGCTGAGATGGTAAAAATCCCATTTCTGTTGATGCTTCTGGCTTGAGAGATCGAAGAACGCTCCACAGAGCCGTGAGAGTCGTGAACCATCTGTATCCACTCTCTGTTGTCACAGAATCTTTCTGCAGAAGAAGCAGCAAAGGGAAACCCAGTAACCAGCCGGAAGGACGCTGAGCACCACTCCCCCACCCCAAATTTGACACGGGAGGGTTTTCTGTGACCGTTTCTTCTGGGGATGGGGTTTCCCATGGCTTCTGAGGAGGACACAGCCCCAGAATGGGACCTATCCTAACACCCCAGAGCGTTGGCACATGGCGAAGCTCTTGTTCTCTGCTCTGGTTTTGGTGGGGAGCGGAGCGTGAGGCTCGGTGACAGCCTGAGGCACAAACACAAGGGATTCTGTTAAACAGAAAAAAAGCTTTTCTAGCCAATTCTCAACCATGGTTCTGGAGTCTTCCAGCCCTGGAGATGCTCAAAACCCAATTGGACGTGGCGTGAGCTACCTGCCCTACCTGACCTCGGGGCTTTAAGCAGGAGATGTAGACTCGACGATCTCCAGAGGTCCCTTCCAACCTCAACTCTTCTGTGACCCTAAATTGTAGACTCCTATCGAACAGTACCTACTGGGTCTCCTCCAGTTGCCCACACCCGTAAGGTCATTTGAGATGTTCCACCAGGCTTCCACTCAAAAAGAGCACAGCCTTTGCCCAGGTCCCGCATCACGTCTGCCAGGGCCACACGTATGCCCTGGGGAAACCATCTTAAATGGCAGCGGAGGCCTAGACGTGAGCAACTTGGCCTCAGAGCAAGCGTCCGAGTGACTTTTGGATGTGGGACTTCAAGACTCACCAGCTTCTTGGGAAGTTATTGTCTCTCACGATGGCTTCTCTGATGGATGACAGAGCTGCAGAGAACTGCTCAAAGCCAGCGGTGGGACTCAGGTCTAGTACAATGGGGGCAGAGGCAGCCATGGCATCACGGAAGAACCTCACTCTGTCGATGTCCATGTCGTTTTCACCAGCAGAAATCGATGCCAGCTCCACAAATACGGGGATTTCCGTCTTGTCTGGAGGGAAAAAATAAAGAAAAAAAAAAAGAAAAATAAGAGAGACAGTTGAGGAATTTCTCTGCTCTGATTCACGTAACGCTGTGTTGGATGCGGGGACGGACAAGGACTAAGAGGTTTCCCTCTGTTGACTTCCTTCCAACCCACCTTTTATTATGGTCTTGATCCAGGAGGTAAAACCTTCTCCGCACATGCCAGAAGTTCCCTCAAAAAGTTCAAGACTCCCTGGGGGATGTCACTCAAACTTTTTTTCACCTTCATTAAGTCTTGGGTCATAAAATTGAGTCGCTTATCCTTGAATTCCTGCTCTTCCTGGACAAAAAAAGAAACAAAAACCAATTTGTGTCTGTTGGGAAGGGAAGGAAAGAAGCTCAGTTCTACGTCCTCCTCCTCAAACAAGATGAGATCCTGGCCTCAAACCCAAGGCTGCTCTTGAATTCATCCCTGTAGGCCTCCACAATGAATAGAAAGAGGCAGCTGGAAGTAATTCCTTCAGCCTAGCACTCAAGTTTAATTGAGGAGGAAGGAATCACACCTGATAGGATTTAATTATAAGCCACCGCATGGACCTGTCCACGTGGATTGTCCCAAGAGCAACCAACGCAGATGCCCACGCGTCTCCTACGTACGTATTTCGTCAGGTCGCTGAGAATCTGGAAATCCCTCTCCAGCTGAAGCATCTGTCTCAGCCCATCGATCATCTTGGCCGTGTTGACCACTTTCGAGAGGGTCAGGTAGTTTTCAATCCTCTCCACCACACCTGCGATCCAGTGATCTTCTCCACCCCTTGGCCCTTCGCTGTCCTCCATGATCTTAAACTCCTCCAGGAGCTGATCCTTCTCTCCCAGCAGCTTCTCAAACTGGCTCTGTATGGTCCCGAGGGTGATGGAGAAGTCTTTGAGGGACAGGTAGGTTTTCTGAAAGTCAGCGATGGCTGGCTTATAAATTCTTTCTTGAACATCTTCTACGGAGAAGACTTGATCTTCAGGTGTTGTGGCTTTGGTTTGCTCTGCTCTCATCTTCCACAGCCTACGGAAACATTGGCTTTTCTCCACGACATGAAGCTTTTGCATCATGTCGCTATAATCGTCGAGGACGTGCGATTCCATTTCGCTCTTGCCATCGATGGAGAACTTCTTCACCGACATCTGATCCTTGAAACTTTTGTTGTCCATGATGCTTTTCTCCACGATACTTCTGTCCACTAAACCAGGTGGGAACAACAAGAAGACATTCACGTCATGTGTCTCTCCACCAACAAAGACAAGCCCTGAAGTCAATGGGCTCCCCGATTGCGTTTCCCTCCCCCCCACTGTGAGGCTCCATGTTTGAGGAGACATCTCCCCCCTCAACCACCACAGAAGAAGCTCCATTAACCCAACCGGTACCTTTTATCATGTCCTCTATGCTGCGGCACAGGCAGAGAAAGGAGCATCTTTGCCTCTTCTGCTCTTCCAGTTGCTCAAACTCCTGTTTCCTGACCTCCAGCACTTGTGTTATACACTTGGAGAAAGAGGAATCTGGGAAAAAAAAGACCCAGCCATGAAGGAGAACTCCTTGGAAAGAGAAGAGCTGTGGGGAACATAACCCCACCAGCAAAAAAAAGATGAGTATTTCAGTTTGCAGAAAGCCCGCAGCCTCTTCCCAAAGCAGCGCTGCTGCCAAAACCACTGAAAATGGCGATAAAGCTTATTCTCGGAGCAGCATTTGGAGGACTTGCCCCAAAAAACACTAAAAAGATCAATAAGGTTTAGTCTCAGAGCAGAATTTGGAGGACTTGCCCCAAAAACCACAAAAAATATGGATAAATTTTATTCTCAGAACACAGTTTGGAGGACTTGCCCCAAAACCCACCAAATATTAGCAATAAAGTTTATTCTCGGAGCAGAATTTGGAGAACTTGACCCCCAAAACCACCAAAAATAGTGATAAAGTTTAGTCTCGGAGTAGAATTTAGAGGACTTGCCCCAAAAACCACCAAAAATATGGGTAAATTTTATTCTCGGAGCAGAATTTGGAGGACTTGCCCCCTTTCTTCTGGGTTTTAATCAAATAGTTTGCGACGGGCCTGAAGGCAAAGCCTGTAACCAGGAAGCTGCACCACCGCAATCCTTGAAATAAATTCCACAAACACCCCAAGACTTTAAAATAAATTCCACAAACACCCCAAGTCTTTAAAATAAATTCCACAAACACCCCAAGACTTCAAAAATAAATTCCACAGACACCCCAAAACTTTAAAATAAATTCCACAAATACCCCAAAACTTTAAAATAAATTCCACAAACACCCCAAAACTTTAACTGCATTAAAAAAACCCAGCGTTTTCACTCCTTCCTGCTTCTCAAATTACTTAAAATGGCCTCTGTGACCAACCATGCCATTTTTCCTTCCGGTTTTGGACTTCCATTCCAGAGAATCTTCCATTTTCTGTGCATTTGAGATGATGATCCAGTAGCTCTGTCTCCTGTTGGCCACGTCACTATGAAAACACACCCACGTTGGAAGCTCCAAACTTACCGCAGGTGCACAACAACTTCTTAAACGGCTCCTTCTGCCTTAAGATGTCAGAGAGGATACTGCAGGGGATGTCTCCCACGAGAAGACAACGTCCCACGAATTTGGAGAGCCCGTCCACGCGGGAAAGGAGGATTGTCGCGCTGTCGCTGATCTGAACTTGACAATTGCGCTCCAGTTCTTCTGTAAAATAGGTGAAGTTGGGCGAGACAGCCGGCAATTCCTCTGCGGTATTTCTTTTCAAGCCAGATCCTCAGGAAGAGCCGGCAGCTTCCAGCTCGTGGGGGTCCATCACCCCACGGGTGTGGAGGACAGATGGGTGGTTGCTTTCTAGCTCGACCATCAAAACCAGCATCTTGGGAAAATCCCAGATTTCCTTTGGGAAATCCAGGTATCTCCTCCTGCCTGAAACAAACCACTGGGACCACCTAGGAAACCACGGGACCACCTAGGAAACCACGGGGTCCACTTACGGGACCACCTAGGAAACCACGGGGACCACCTAGGAAACCACAGGGGGGATCACCTAGGAAACCACAGGGGGGATCACCTAGGAAGCCACGGGGACCACCTAGGAAACCAAGATGTTTCTCCATTCCTGGAATGAAATTTCATTTTTCTAGCGTGGAAGATTATTCCCCCCCCACCCTTTTCACCTTGTGTTGCCAAGAAAATCAGAAGGTCCCCGTGAAAAGCCCTGGTCTTCTCATCTAGCTCACTTACAACCCAAGAGCTTCTCCCAAGACAAGCGCCCAGGGGACACTCACAGACAGCAGAAATGAGATCGCAGATCCCGGGAGTGTTGAGCGGGTTTGCAAGAATGAGGCCGGTGCTCTCATCCAACGTGTCAATGCTTCCCACCTTCTTCATCTCCGAACACATTTTCTCCACGAGAACGGAAAGCACCATCTCAGGAGCTGGTTTGCTTGTCTTGAGGAACATGGTTATCATGGATTTGAGCCTGAATTCCTGGAAGGACGAGAAATTTCTCCTCTTTAGGGGCTTTGTGGACCCGCGGCTGTTGCAGAAAGACCTTTCCCTGCTCTCTGAACACGGCGCAGCTCAGAAGAGGTGGCAAAGCGGGACGTGGAGGCCTCCAGCAGGCCGCGGAGGGGTGGCAGCTCTCCTACCTCGCTTTTGTCGAGGGCTCTGATCCACTGGATGACGTGATTCATAAAGCAGCTCTCCAACTCCGTGCTGTAGTGCTTCTCCGTCTTCAGGAAAGCCCAGTAGAAGTCCACGAGGTATTTGTCATTGACCTACGGCGAGGAAACGCTTAAGAGGCAGCTGCTTTCTGGGTCCTCACCAACCTGCTCGAGTTCCACCACCAAAACGGTGACCGAGGCAAAACCGAGCGTGGCAAAGACCAGGAGCATCATCCCCCACCAGCTGGAGGGTCTCTGTGGCTCACCTTCTTCAACCACTTCTCAAACATGTTGTGGATCAAGCCTCTCCACTCCTTGGTCCACTCCGCGCAGAGGATCTTCTCCGAAAGCAGCTGCTGCCACGTCTAGGGAGGAAGAGCCAAACCCATCAGCTGGACCTTGAGGAACACGCGGGATCTTCCAAGGGTTGCGGCTCGTGTTGGTCTCTGCGTCTCCTTACTCACCTCAACGTTCTTTAGGAAGGATTTCTCGTCCGTGGGTGCCTTGTGAAAGTGTCTCTCGAGCCACAGCGTGATCAAACGTGAAAACTCCTGAAACCTTTCAGCTGAAGTAAACTGCTGGAATTCCTTGAGAAACCAAAGATGAGAAGAGTGAGCCAGAAGCTCTGGGCTCTCCTCAGCCCCAGCCAGGAGGCTAAGTCCTCGTGACAGAACCCACGGACCTCGTCCTCACCTTGTTCGCTTGTAGCAAACCCACTTTGCTGACAAACATCCCGAGTATCCGCAGCATTAGCATCAGGGAGCTGAAGGACACCCACGTCATCTCCTCCAGTAGATGCTTCAGCAAGATGTACACCAAGTTCAGGCACTGCAAGATATCGTGCTCATTCATGGGCTTCAGCGGTGGCTTTGAAGACCCCGACGGGCACCTACGGATACAGGAAAGGACCAAACGCTTCTTGCAGTTGCTTTCGCAGTTGCTACCTGACCACAGCCACCATCTGCAGCTGGGAGACGTGGGCAGGTTCATAGGACACGACCCTTGTGGGTCTCCATGCTCTCCAGCCGTGGTAGGGTTAAAGACATCAAAAAAGATGATGGGCCAACCACAGCAGCCACCCTCTGTCTGCTCAGCCAAGGCTCCATCCCTCCCTCCCCAGACCCCTCACGGAGGTGTCGCAGCACCTCTCCTCTCCAGAAGCCCCCACTCACAAGTCCTTGAACCAGGAGTCCATCCTGATGGAGATGGTTCCCAAAGCCACGTTCAAAATGTCTTCCTAAAAAGAAGACAGAAAGACACGGAGGACAAACGTGAGAAGACTTCTGCTCCCACAGCCGAGGAGCTTCCACACTAAAAGCTTTCTGGCAAGAAAGGGTTTTCCTTTCTCCTGGTCCCAGGACTCGGCTCTAACCCCAGGTTTCTACACTGAAGTCCTTCAGTCCTGCTGAAGATCTCTGCAGGAACCAAGGACATGTTCTGACCCACGTTTAAACAGCCCCACCGCTCCCTGCAGGGCAGAAGAAGGTCTCCACCAGTCAGTTGTCCTTACAGGTATTTGGGACGAGGCTCTACTGACGTCCAGGATGCGCCCATACAAGGTCTCCAAGAGGAGCTGGAGTGGAAGCCAAATGTCAGGCAAAGGGTCCCTGCTGAAGTTCTTCATGGCCACCATGTCCACCACCTTCATTGCCAGCGGAGCACATCTTCCAATCAAGGTCTTGTGAGCCTCTATCATCTTCAGGACTTTCCTAGGAAAGGAGGTCAAGAACATCAGATGGACTTTGGAGGACCAGGAGGCATGTTGGTGGTGTTTGAGATGGCACCATGACTGGTGACCTACAGCCAGGGTGGCTGGGGGGTGGAGGGAGGAGTTGAGGTTTGACGGCGAGTGACTCGACACAGCAAAGCAGGAATTTTTTGGAAATTCCCCCGCTTTAAGGTCATTAGGACAAAACTCAGGGTTCAAGTTGACCTTGAGAGGCTGGAGGAGTGAGCCCGTGCCAACCTCATGAAGTTCAACAAGGCCAAGGGTGAGGTCCTGCACCCGGGCAATGGTTTTAAACTGAAGGAAGGTGGATTTAGATTGGACTTAAGGAAGAAATGTTGCACGACGAGGGTGGTGAGACACTGGAATGGGTTGTCCAGAGACGCTGTGGGTGTCCCATCATTGGAAGTGTTCAAGGTCAGGTTGGACGGGGCTTTGAGCAACCTGGTCTACTGGAAGATCATAGAACGGGTTGGGTTGGGTTGGGTTGGAAGGGACCTTCAAGGATCATCCTTGCTCTAGACAGGGACATCTTCCCCATCGTTGGTGGTGGTCAGGCTCAGGTTGGACGGGGCTTTGAGCAACCTGATCTACTGGAAGATGTCCCTGCCCACGGCAGGGGGGTTGGACTAGATGATCTTTGAAGGTCCCATCCAACCTATTCTCTGCCCAGGACTGCTCCCATCCACATGACACCCCTTGAGGTCCACCAACGCTCCTTCAACCCCCTCCAGGGCAGGGGACACAGCACGCCAAGGAGAAGGGGCAGCTCCTTGAGAAGCCACCAAGCAGAAGGAACGCAAAGCTGCTTTGAAGAGCAGGACAGCTCATTACCCCGATCCTACCTCAGCCTTTCCGACCCACCTTTGCTTCTCTTCGTCCCTCCTCAGCTGGATGAAGGCTTGTTAAGGAGGTTCACATGGGAGAAAGGGGTCCTCGGCCATCTCCTTGATCGCGTAGAGCAGCGGGACCAACCAGATCCATAAGGTGCCATCAGTGGTCCTGAGACACATTTCCTTCAGGGCTGGTAAGTATTTGCTGCGAAAAAAATCAAAAAAAAGGTCAAACTTCCCATAACCGACCTGTGGGATGCCGGTGGGAGACGCGCACCGATGCGGGACAGAGTCCCTTCCTGCAAGGCAGGAATTTATCCTGCCTGGAAAGACCTTGGATTGAGACGCCTCCAGGGGACAACCAATATCAGAGACGTCAAATGCTCTTCGAGGTGCCCAGGGTACCCAAGATGGAGTCATCAGGCTGGAAGCCACCAGCCCGGGTTTATGCACCCTCAAAGACCCCTTGGGATAGCACATGGCACCCAAAGTGACGTGTGGGGACAACCGAACTGAGGCCCTGGGACCTCTAAAGGTGTCGTTGCTCCAAGCGAGCAGGTTGGCAAATCTGAAATTACCTTTTTCCTCTCAGTTCTTGGTATTCGTCTGGCGAGAACTCGATGGCCTGGAGGCGCTTTTCAGCCTTGGCGATAAACTCCGGGGAGAGGTGGATGCGGTAGCGAACCGAGGCGTGAAAGGCGAAGAGGAGCTTACGAAGTTTATGTTTCTCGGTCTTCAGGTGCTTCATGATCACTTGTATGAATGCTCCGATATTGTCTTTCACCTGGACAACGAGAATAAGGAGAAGGTGTTTCACCAGGCTGGACAAGATGGTTTTTCTCCAAGAACAGCCTGGTCCAGGGAGGAGGATGGGAGGTGGAAGACACTGCTGCCCGGGGGGCACCTCCCTAGGGAGAAATTATTTATTCCTGGTGCCACATGTCCATCCGGGAAGGTCCTACGTGCTAAACACACCAGGCAGGAGAAGGCTCTTAGCTTCACCCCTCTGATCTCCAAACCATTCCGTCAAATGAGGGACATCACTTTGCCGGCTCCCCAGAGATTTTGGTGGATGCTTACTGCTTCCACATCCAAACCGTAGTTGATCTCAAAGTCTTCTCCTCTCTCGGCATCCTCGAGAGAGACTTTGATGCTCTCCTTGTACCTGTCCAGTTTCCTCTCCGTATCCTCAAGGGAATTCCAGGAGGTGGCGTGAGCGAAGAAATCTTGCTCCAGGTATTCCATCTGGATCTTGCTCCTGGGCACCTTCTTGGATAAGCCTTTCCAAATCCTGATCCTGCTGGGGAAACTGCATTCGATGCCTTCAAAGAAGGTCCACGTTCCTGGGGAAAAAAAAAGGAAGAGTTTGGGAACAAAACGTTGACACCGAGCCCAGCTGAGCCCTGAAAGCACGAAACCATCTGCGCCCAAGAGGTGCTGCCCGTTTTCCGGACAGGATTTGGGTGCTACGGCTTGGGTGCCAGCCCTGAGTTTTATTACGAGGGGAAAAAAAAGCTTATTTTGTAAACCTGCAGCTTGAAACCTCCCAAAATAAACCAAAGTGAAACGCAGGCCAGCCTACGGCCATCACCATCACATCCGGTCGTGACTTTGGGGTCAATTACAGCGCTTACCGTCCGCTTTGATCTCCGTTTTGGGTATATTCATGACACGATAGAACTGAGCGTTTCCGTACTTCAGGGTCTCCGGGATGTTGGAGTTGTCTAAAGAAATCTGCTCCAATTCACACTCTCTCTCTGGGCTGTAGGTGTTAACGAGGGCGTATTTATAGAAGATGAGTCCTCGTTGGAGGTAAGAAAGGGGGATCCTGGCGCTGCCCGTGATCACTCTGTCTCTGGAAGACAAAGAGAAGCAGCTTGTTGACTTCGGCTAGACCACCAAGGTTAACCCCAAGCCAACAGTTAAGTTTTGGCCCATCCAATGAAACGTCGTTGGCCTTCAAAACGTCAGGGAGAAGTCCCCAGCCAGGTTCATCAGCCAGGGAACTAATGAAATCAACCAGCCCCGGCTCAGATCCTTGCACAGGGCTGAAAGATCCTGGCCCCAGCCGAAACGGCAGCTCCACGAGGGATGGGGACATCGGAGGAGCCACCGCCAAGTGCTACGACTCCACCGGGATGTCTCCATTTGGGGGGATTCACCTCCAACCTCTGTAGGAACCTGCAGCGAGGTCCTTCAGCCCAGAGCTGAATCTCCCGAAGGAGAGAGATTCAGCGTCAAGTCAACCATCGTTTGGGTGGGTTTTTTTACCTTTTCTCCATGTTGGCGAATTGTTCGCAGAGGCCGGGCTGTTTGTAGAAGACAAGGCAGATCTTGGACCTTTCGTCGAGGCTACAATGTTCTGAGAGCACAGCAACAAACTCCAGGGTCATCATGCCTTGTGGTGGATGATGTTCACCAAACAGAAACCGGCTGGGCTGGCAGCTGTTGGAAAAGAGGTGGTGGGTCCCCAACTGCGTCCTCCTGCCACCGTCCCCCTTCCCTGTCTTCACCCCCTCCACCACTCACCTCCGCTTCAGTTGGCTCCTGGCTGACAGTCCCAGAGGGCGCGTGTCCCCTGCGTCGTCACCTCCCCCCCTGTTGAAGACCCCTTGGTTATTCCGAGGTATTGCCTCGGAGCAAGCACCCATTGCTTGGGTGTGGGAAAAGGATGCGGAAGGATGTCCTAGGGGTCTCTCTACACTGACCGGAGGTGGGATTTGGTGGGAGAAGGGACCTAACGATGCCCAAGCTGCACCTCCTCCCGTGATAGCCCATTCCCCCAGGGAGCTGCTGGCCCTCCAGCACTCCAGATCTGACCTCAAACCCTTCAGTGATGACATCCCTCCACTCAATGAACCTGCTGGACGGTCCTGGGCCTTCTCTGGTCTCCTGGTCATCTGTAAACAAGGAGAATGCATCGATTAATGCCTTCAAAGAAGGTGGCAAGCCAAGAGAAGGTAGAAACCGGGGTTCACCAGGGAGAGGGGGTGCTCCTCGCCTGGGAAGAAGAACCCCAACCCGCTCAAAGAGTGAGGTCTTCGCTGTCCTCCCAAGCTCCACCAGCGCTCGGGCACAGCCCTGCTGGGGACAGGGATGGGCAGCGAGGCCAGCAGGGTGAGGGCAGCCGCTGGCGTGGCCCATCACATCTTCCTCCCCATCCTCCTCCCTGGGCAGGTCCCAGGGGAAGCCCAGGAGGCTTTTGGGTGTGGTATCACCAAGAGCTTCCACCTCCCAACCAGCTCTTGTCACCCAGGGCCACTCCCAGCATGACTCAGCACCCTATTTATCATCAAAGATGATGTGACCAAGGAAACGCCCTCACCAGTACCTGCGTGGCTGAGGTTCCCCTGGTTTGTCATCTCCGCTCTCTTAACGTGACCTGGGACCTTCACGTGGAGGAAAAAAAAAAAGGGGGGGGGAAGAGTTGAAGGAAAAAAAACGAAGTTCAAAAGCTGAAAGCTCAAAGGACGGGAGAGACAAAGGGCTGGGCAGGGTCTTCTTCTGCTGCTACCACTTGTAGAGCATTGAGCTCCAAAATCCAGGCCAGCGACTCTGTCCTGGCATGGAAAATTCAAGCCTTGTCCTCCAAGAGCTTTGGCCATGAGCTTTGAAAGCCATGACTCACCAGACTCCTGAGACTCTTCTACTCCTACGTTCCCGCTGCTCCCTTCAGATGGATGCCGGTGTTCTGGTAATTCTCCTTCTCCACCGGCACACAGAGGTGTGCCGGGATCTGCTGGAGCTGGATCTCATCTTGTGGTGGGACCGCAGGAGCCTGAGAAGAAGAACCAAGTTACTGGTGGTCACAAGAGCTTTCGGAGGAACATCAGAGCCACCTCAGAGCACGACGTGGCTGTGACCACAGGTACAACTCCTTCAAGACCAGAACCTGACCAGCGTGAGACCTCTTTGGCAATGCCAAGCCCTCGGAGATACCTCCCACCAACCCAGCGGTGCCCAAATATTCCCCATCGGGTCCCAAAACTCACGTGCGCACATGTGCCTGGACTAATAACCCCATTTTTGGGTTTGGATATGGAGAAGGCTGAGGTACTCAACGACTTTTTTGCCTCAGTCTTCACTGGCAAACGCTCCAGCCACACCGCCCAAGTGGCAGAAGGCAAGGGCAGGGCCTGGGAGAATGAAGAACCGCCCACCGTAGGAGAAGATCAGGTTGGAGACCATCTAAGGAACCTGAAGGTGCACAAGTCCATGGGACCTGAGGAGATGCATCTGCGGGTCCTGAGGGAACTGGCGGATGAAGTTACTAAGTCCATCCTATTTGAGAAGTTGTGGCAGTGCGGTGAAGTTCTCCGTGACTGGAAAAGGGGAAACATAATCCCCGTTTTTAAGAAGGGAAAAAAGGAAGATTCAGGGAACTACAGGCCAGTCAGTCTGACCTCTGTGCCCGGCAAGACCACGGAGCAGATCCTCCCGGAAACCATGCCAAGGCCCATGGAGAAGAAGGAGGTGATTGGTGACAGCCAACATGGCTTCGCTAAGGGCAAATTTGGTGCCTTCTACGACAGGGTTACAGCGTTGGTGGAGAAGGGAAGAGCAGCTGACGTCATCTACCTGGATTTGTGCAAAGCATTTGACCCACACAACACCCTCGTCTCTAGATTGGAGAGACATGGATTTGACGGGTGGACCACTCGGTGGGTAAGGAATCGGCTGGATGGGCGCACTCAAGGAGTTGCGGTCAACGGCTCGATGTCCAAGTGGAGACCGGTGATGAGTGGCGTCCTCATGGGTCCACATTGGGACCAGTATTATTTAACATCTTTGTCGGCAACACAGACAGTGGGATGGAGTGCGCCCTCAGCAAGTTTGCCGCCGACACCGAGCTGTGTGGTGTGGTCAACACGCTGGAGGGACGGAGTGCCATCCAGAGGGACCTGGACAGGCTTGAGGTGGGCCCGTGCGAACCTCATGAAGTTCAACAAGGCCAAGTGCAAGGTCCTGCACATGGGTCGGGGAAATCCCAAGCACAAAGACAGGCTGGGGGATGAAAGGATCGAGAGCAGCCCTGAGGAGAAGGACCTGGGGGTGTTGGTTGATGAGAAGCTCAACATGACCCAGCAACATGCGCTCACAGCCCAGAAGGCCAGCCGTATCCTGGGCTGCATCCTCAGCAGCGTGGCCAGCAGGTCGAGGAGGGGATTCTGCCCCTCTGCTCCGCTCTGGTGAGACCCCCCTGCAGTGCTGCCTCCAGCTCTGGGGCCTCAGCACAAGAAGGACGTGGACCTGCTGGAGCGGGGCCAGAGGAGGACACAAAGATGACCAGACGGCTGGAGCACCTCTGCTATGAGGACAGGCTGAGAGAGTTGGGGTTGCTCAGCCTGGAGAAGAGAAGGCTCCGGGGAGACCTTCCAGCAGCCTTCCAGGACCTAAAGGGGCCTCCAAGAAAGCTGGAGAGGAACTTTTGATAGTGATAGGAGTGATAGGACAAGGGGTGATGTGTTCAAACTGAAAGAGGGCAGATTTAGATGAGATCTAAGGAAGAAATTCTTCACCATGAGGGTGGTGAGGCGCTGGCACAGGTTGCCCAGAGAAGTTGTGGCTGCCCCATCTGTAGGAGACTAAGAAGCTGAAAGAGTTCATGTCTCAAACACTCGGCAAAGGAGGACCCTGTGTGAAGGAATATCACACCAACGAGATAAGGTGCAGCTGGAAGGGAGGCTCTTGCAGAGGCAGGATAGCGCTTTTCTGGGCCTTATCTTGGGTAATTGTTTCAAAAAACAAGCAAGCTTGAGACAGCATCATCCCTGCATCTCTGACAGGAGCAGGGGGGGAGGCATCGAAACCCCTCAACCACCCCCCCAACCTTCAAACCCCCCAACCCATTTCGAGAAGGTTCGAGAACAACAGAGTACGCAGGCGAAGTAATTAGCGTCTACGGTGGGACCAGTCTATAAATAGCGCAACTTAGAGGGGCATCTCCATTTCCCCCCACTCCGGCGAAGCTCAAGAGGTTGGGAGGGGATACAACCAGGTGGAGGACCCCAACGGACCAAAGATCTGCTCTGCCTAACACCATTCTCCACAATAAAAAGAAAAAATTGGGAATTTTGAGGGGGTTTAGGGCTGGGTTTTTTTTTTGACTGGGGACCTGGCACAGAGGCAGCGAGCGATTTCTGCCACATCCATTTTGTTTACTTCAATTTCTCCCACTTCCTCACTCCATAAACATTTTTTACCTCACCCAATGTTGCTTTTCCTTGCCCTTTCCTCTTGTGTATCACCATAGTTAAGAAAATTAACGAATCCAGCCATGACCCAGAGCATGCATCGGAGCCGGCGAGTGGCCGCGTGGCGCTTTGCCGATAAATAAATTGCTCAGCCCCCAAAATTCGACATTTTCGCTAGCAAAAACCTGACTTCAAGCTACCGAGGAGTTCTGAGCACCCACCTCGCATCTGCCGGGGGATTCAGGGGCCGGATTCGGGGGCCGGACTCGGGGGCCGGACATCAAATAGTTTTTAAAATTTATTTCCCCCATGATTTGAGTAGTACACGGTATGTGCAGAGCTTGATAGGGTCATCCATAAAATAGTTCATATGGACTCAAATTCCCTTTCCCACGAGGTTGAACCCTAACTCTCAGTAATGCTAAGGGCAATGCTTGTACCCAAGTCACTGATGTCCCTTGACAGATTTTTCCAAGCTGCTGTTCAAGAGTATGATTCATCTGTTCTACTTTACCACCTGACTGCGGTCGATAGGAGGTATGGTAATCCCAGGTCATAGCTAGGACTTTACTCCACTGTTTTACAATCGTGGCAATAAAATGGGGCCCATTATCTGATGACGTTCCATTTGCAACGGGCACAAACTGGAACACGGGAAGTTCCGCCTGAACATGAGGAAAAACTTCTTCACTGTGAGGGTGACAGAGCCCTGGCACAGGCTGCCCAGGGAGGGTGTGGAGTCTCCTTCTCTGGAGAGATTCAAACCTGCCTGGACGTGGCCCTGTGCAGCCTGCTCTGGGTGACCCTGCTCTGGCGGGAGGTTGGACTGGGTGATCTCCAGAGGTCCCTTCCAACCCCCACCATTCTGTGATTCTGTGTGATTAACGGTTCCTGGATCTGGAGGGCATGTTTGATTTCAGTTCCTTGGCCTGAAAGCAGTCCCCTTTCTTTCCAAATGGCTCCATGTGCCTGTACGACTCCAAAGACGTACTTAGAATCTGTCCATACGTTAACTCTCTTTGCTTCGCTCAGGTCTAGGGCTCTTGCAAGAGCTATCCATTCTGCTTTCTGAGCTGATGCTTTTCTAGGCAAGGCTCGAGATTCTATTACTTCATCAATAGCTGTTACAGCGTATCCTGTCATTCATTTTCCATCTCGAACGAAACTGCTGCCGTCTGTATCCAACTCCCAATCTGGATCTTCTAGAGGGGGATCCTTAACGTCTGGCCAGCTGGAAGAACCTTCTTCAATTCCCTGGAAACAATCATGCTCCGGGGAGTCTTCTATATTTTGAGTTGAAAGAAACACAGCAGGATTTACAGTTGTGGTTTTGAGACCAATGTCATCTTGTTCTAGCAGCATTACTTGGTATTTGCTGGAGTGTGTCCACAGAAGGGCAATGAAGCTGGGGAAGGGGCTGGAGCACAAGTGCTGTGAGGAGTGGCTGAGGGAACTGGGGGTGTTTAGCCTGGAGAAAAGGAGGCTGAGGGGAGACCTTCTCGCTCTCTGCAACTCCCTGAAAGGAGGTTGTAGAGAGATGGGGGTCGGTCTCTTCTCCCAAGGAACAGATGACGGGACGAGAGGAAATGGCCTCAAGTTGCACCAGGGGAGGTTCAGATTGGATATTTGTAAAACTTTCTTCACCGAAAGGGTTGTCGGGCATTGGAACAGGCTGCCCAGGGAGGTGGTGGAGTCACCATCCCTGGAGGGATTGAAAAGCCATTTAGATGTGGTGCTAAAGGATATGATTTAGTGGTGGACTTGGTAGTGATAGGTGAATGGTTGGACCCGATGATCTTGGAGGTCTCTTCCAGCCAAAACAATTCTATGATTGTGTGATTTTAGCATGTGACTGGGGGACAGCCAATGCCCCCCTGTTTGTTCTAACACTATAGCCACCATGTGGGGTACATACACTGTAATTTTCTGTCCCAAGGTAAACTTTCGAGCTTCTTGGATCAGCATCACAGCTGCTGCTACTGCTTTAAGACAGCCAGGCCACCCTTGGCTTACATTGTCCAGCTGTTTGGAGAAATAGGCCACAGCTCGCCGCTGATCCCCAAGGAATTGTGCCAGGACTCCTAGGGCCATACCTTGTCTTTCATGGGTAAAGAGTGGAAAAGATTTTGTGAGGTCTGGTAATCCAGGAGCTGGTACCTTTATTAAGGCTCGTTTCAGCTGTTTAAATGCAGCTCTGCTGTCATCAGTCCAGTCCAAATATCCGTTCTGAGAGTTTCTCACTGGCTCATATAGTGGTCGCACCAAAAGTCCATAATTTGCAATCCACAGGTGACACCATCCGACCATTCCGAGAAATCTCACAGTTCCCTGGTTGTCTTGGGCTCAGGCAGGCAACAAACAGCTTCCTATCTCCCGGTCCCCAGTTGTCTTTGTCCCTTCAAGATCTCAAATCCCAAGTGAGTCACTGTCTCTTGAGCAATTTGCGCCTTCTCTTTTGACACACGATACCCGCTCATCCCCAACAAGTTCAGAAGACCAACAGTTAGAGCAAGGCATAGCTCTTTAGTTTCTGCTGCAATCAGGGTATCGTCCGCATACTGCAGGACAGTCCCTTGTCATTCGCCTTTCTCCAGATCTCTCTCTCTTTTGCCAACCGGTTCCCAAAGATTGTTGGGCTATTTTTGAAGCCTTGAGGCAAAACTGTCCAGGTATATTGTGCTTTCCTCCCTGTTTCCGGATTTTCCCATTCAAAGGCAAAGAGCTCCTGGCTTTCGATATCAAGAGGAATGCAGAAAAAGGCATCTTTTGAATCAAAAACCATAAACCAGCCTTGCTCATTAGTGAGGGTAGTTAGTAACGTACACGGATTCCCAACTACCGGATGTGTATCTTGTACTATCTGATTTATTGCTCTGAGATCTTGAACTACACGGTAACCTTTCCCGTTAGCTTTCTTTACTGGTAGGATAGGTGTGTTGTATTTTGACTCACATTCTACCCATAACTTGTATTTCAAGAATTTCTGAACTATTGGTACCAGGCCAATTCTCGCTTCTAGTTTGAAAGGATATTGTTTAATTCTTACCGGTGACGATCCTGGTTTTAGATCAATTCTTACTGGTTCCGCTCTTTTGGACCTTCCTGGAACTTCTCCTGCCCAAACAATGGGAATCGCTGCATCTTCTGTTTCTCGAGGTATCCCATCCCTTTTGGGATTTACATCCTGTAACAACAAGGCTGCAACTTCAACATATTTAGATTCTGGGATTAATATTTCAACTTCCCCTTCCTTAAACCTCATTTCAGCTTCTCTCTTTTCAAGCAGGTCTCTGCCCAGTAAAGGTTTTGGAGAATATGGCAAATATAAAAATGGATGAGTTACCCATTGTTTTCCGATTTTGAATTTCAAAGGTTTGAAAAATGGTCAGGTCTCACGAGTCCCTGTCGCACCAATAACATTTATACTTTTGTCACTCAAATTTCCTTCCAAAGTGTTTAAGACCAAATATGTGGCCCCAGTGTCAACTAAAAATTCTATTTCCTCATTTCCCAACCTTAAGGTAACCAGGCGTTCTGTTGGAGAGATTTTCGATTCATTCCCTGGTCCCCGTCAATCTGAATCCTGATCCAGGGTAAGCAATTCTGCTTACCTTGGAGTTTTCCTGTTTTCTTACAAAATTCCTCTGAAACTGATTTTGAGGGCACTCCCTCTTCCAATGCCCCTTTTGTTTGCAAATAGCACACTGATCTTTATCCAAAGGTTTGCCTGCCCTGGGTCTAAAGGGAGTGCCATTATTTCCTCCCATAGGAGGACGATTTGTCCTATATCCACCATTTCACCTCCTACCATCTCGACTGCCTTCTGCTATTGCTGCAGCCCACAGCTGAGCCTTTTGTTTTTTTCTTCTCCTTCTCCTCCCTATTGTTATACACTTCCCATGTTACCTCTAGTAGCTTATCTCCACTCCTTTCCCTACCATCAACAACACTATCCTGATCTCCTTCTGGAAAAACCAACAATTGCACATCCTCAAAAACCAACAATTGCACGTGTTCTTTTTGTTTCATGATCATTTCTTAAAGTATGGTACTTCATCCCATTTTCCTTCCCCTCTACAAAACAACATTAATTGCAATATAGTATTATAATTCAAAGTCCCTTTTTTTTTCTCCCCCCCCCCCCCTACCCCCCCACTTTTCCCATCGTCCAATTTATACAATGGCCACCATTGATTACAATACTTGATCAAATTTTCCCTCATTGCGACCCCACCCGGGGGTCCGGCAATCCGTTTCCAGTGTTTTAAGATAGAATCCAAAGGCGAATTTTTTCAAAATTCCTCCCTTAGATCATCCTCCACCCATATTAAATGTGAATAACAAAGCAACTATCTGATCTGAACAAAAAAACAAATCCGTAGTTCTGATAACCAAACCAAAATTCAGAGACTGATCAGGACAATGAACCAAGTCGGGGACTCGAACCCCTTAGATATATCACAAATCCAAAACCAAAGTACCAATACACAAATGTCCTGGTTTAGGCCAGGATGGAGCTAGTTTTGTTTTCAGCAGCTCCTGTGTTTTGGCTTTAGTGTAAGAAGAACGGTGATAGCACACTGATGTTGCTGGTTGCTGCTGAACCACCAAGGACATTTTGCTGTTTTCCAGGTTCTGCTAACGTGCAGATGCAAAACTTGGGAGGGGTAGAGACAGGATAGTTGATCCAAACTGGCCAAAGAGAGTATTCCATACCATAGACATCATGCTTGATATAAGTGAGGGTCGGTCGGGGGGGGGGGCCACTAGGTCTTTTAGTTTTTTAGGCTTTGGGGGCTTTTGAGGCTTTTGAGGCTTTTTGAGGCTTTTAGACCCTTAACTTGCCTTAATTGTTAAGCTTCCCTTCGGGTTGTTTTTTGTTTCCCTATTTTTCCTTTTTGTTTTTCATTCATTTGGCTGTTTGTTCCCTCGCCTGCTCTCTCTGGAACTTGCTGTTCTGGGATAGCTGGGGGGGGGATACCCCTGCTCCCTGCCTGCTGCTCGGGATGGGCTGTATCGGTCGTCGGGTGGTGAGAAATTGTGTATCGTTTGTTTTATATATTCTATTATCCTTGTATATATTATCATTATTATCATTATTAATATATTTTCATATTTTTTCTTTGCTGTCCTGGTGAGCTGTTTTTATCTCAACCCGCGAGTTTTTCCTTTCTCTCCAATTCTCCTCCCCACCCCAGCAGGGAGGGGGGGAGTGAGCGAGCGGCTGCGTGGTATTGGGTTACAATTTGGGGTTAAACCACGACAGTCCTTTTTGGCGCCCAACGTGGGGCTTGAGAGGGATCCGGCCAGCTCAGCTGAGAAAGCATCAAATTGGGGGTCCAGGGTTTAAAACCCCCGATCAGGCTCAAAGGGTTGAGATAACAACAGACTTGACCAGAGTGTGTTAAAACAATTTGTTATAAGCATCCGTTGTATTACTTTAATTGCCGCTGGTCACAATGTTGTTTGAATTGTTTACAGAGTGCTTCTCAGAGCTGTATCGTGTATCACCTTACTGTATGCTGTTGGTCACTCTTTATGCGTGGTTTGTTACTTCTGGCCTTTGGATTAAGTTTATTGCTTCGGTGTGTGGTTTAGCACTGGCTTATGGCATGGTAAAATCATTGGTGTTTAGACCAGTTTACTACCTGTATTCATATACGTTGCAGGGGGGGCGATGTGCAGAACAAAGCGGCACCAACAGTTACAGCTTCGTACTTCGGGACCAATCTGGTGGGGACTATCAGCAATTATTCCTTTATTTTTTCCTTCCCGGGGGGTCAACAGGGGGAAACTTCCTCCTTTGCTTTCTCTTTCCCCTCCTGGCTAAAAATGCCTTCCTTTGATTTCTCGTTGCCCTCCTGGTTAGTTACGGGAGTTTCTGAGAACTTGGAATACCTTTGGGATGTTCGGACCGGATTGTTACTCCTATCAGTAGGAATACATTTGTGTCACATCTTGCTTAAGCTTAGAAGCCGGTGCAGGCGTAGGCTCAGGGCCACCCCAGCTCCCTGCTACAGCCCCCGCGGCCGCGCCAGCCCCCGCCATGGGCGCCGCGGCTGCCCCACGCTCCGCTATGGGCACCGGGGCTGCTCCACTCCTCGCCACACGGGCACGGCGGCTGCCCCAGCCCTGACCCCCGCCGCAGGCACCGCAGCCGCCCCAGGTCCCGCCAGGGCCCCCGCGCGCGTCCCAGCCCCCGCTGCACCCCCCGCGGCCGCGCCACCCCCTGCCATGGGCGCTGCAGCCGCTGCACTCCCCGCCGTGGGCACCGGGGCCGCTCCACCCCCCGCTCCGGCCGCTGCGGCCGCGCCAGCCCCCGCCATGGCCGCTCCACCCCCCGCTCCGGTCGCTGCGGCCGCTCCAGCCCCCGCCACCGCTGCTACACCCCCCGCCGCGGCCACCGCTGCTGCCCCAACTCTCGTTACAGGCACTGCGGCCGTCCCACTCCTTGTTGCAGGCACCGCGGCTGCTCCACCCCCCTGCCGCGGGCATCGTGGTTGCCCCAGTCGCTGCTATGGGCCATGGGCGCTGCAGCTGCTCCACCCCCGCGGCCATTCCAACCCCTTCCATGGGCACCGCGGCCGTTCAAGCCCCAGCTATGAGCACCGTGGCTGCTGTGACAGGTACTGCAGATCCACCCGTGCCGTTATCAGTTGCCCCTATACAAAAGAAGAAAAGCACCAAGAAATCAGCTCACGTCCCGAAAGATGAGGATGAAGCAGGGACATCACAGGAACAGGGAGAGGCAGAAGCAGAGATAATCACCCGACCCCTATCCCTGACTGAGCTGCGAGATATCCGAAAAGATTACAGCCGTAATCAAGGTGAGCAGCTTGTCACCTGGCTGCTCCAATGCTGGGATAACGGGGCCAGTAGCCTGGAACTAGAGGGCAGGGAAGCCCGGCAGCTGGGATCCTTGTCTAAGGAAGCGGCCATTGACAGGGCGATTGGAAGAGAGGCAGAAGCCCGCAGTCTCTGGAGGAGACTCCTGTCAGGTGTGAGGGACAGGTATTTCTTTAAGGAAGACATTATATGCCACCCAAAGAAGTGGACCAATATGGAGGCAGGTATTCAGTTTCTGAGGGAATTAGCTGTGCGGGAATTGATTTACCATGACCTGGATGACCTGCAGACACCTTGTCATGGTTTAACCCCAAATTGTAACCCAATACCACGCAGCCGCTCGCTCACTCCCCCCCTCCCTGTTGGGGTGGGGAGGAGAATTGGAGAGAAAGGAAAAACTCGCGGGTTGAGATAAAAACAGCTCACCAGGACAGCAAAGGAAAAATATGAAAATATATTAATAATGATAATAATGATAATATATACAAGGATAATAGAATATATAAAACAAACGATACACAATTTCTCACCACCCGACGACCGATACAGCCCATCCTGAGCAGCAGGCAGGGAGCAGGGGTATCCCCCCCCCAGCTATCCCAGAACAGCAAGTTCCAGGGAAAGCAGGCGAGGGAACAAACAGCCAAATGAACGAAAAACAAAAAGGTAAAGATAGGGAAACAAAAAGCAACCCGAAGGGAAGCTTAACGATTAAGGCAAGTTAAGGGTCTAAAAGCCTCAAAAGCCCAAAAGATCTAGAAAAAACTCGTGGCCCACCGACTGACCCTCGCTTATACCAGGCATGATGTCTATGGTATGGAATACTCTCTTTGGCCAGTTTGGATCAACTATCCTGTCTCTACCCCTCCCAAGTTTTGCATCTGCACGTTAGCAGAACCTGGAAAACAGCAAAATGTCCTTGGTGGTTCAGCAGCAACCAGCAACATCAGTGTGCTATCACTGTTCTTCTCACACTAAAGCCAAAACACAGGAGCTGCTGAAAACAAAACTAGCTCGGTCCTGGCCTAAACCAGGACAGTATCCACCCCTTATTCCATACCATTTACGTTATGCTCAGGTCTCTCACTTTCCAGTTAATCACTGCCACTTTATGTCTTTGATATATACACACAGATATCATTCCCTTAGTCTATGGACCATCCCTCCAAAATGTCTATTGAGTTCATTTAGTCCACGATCCTGGGTTGCATCTGTCTTAACAGTCTCTCGGGGCAGTAGAGATGGTGTGCGGTGTCGGATTGTTGCATGCTGCATCTGGAACTTACAGCTGGTGTATCTGGCATGGCTGGTGTAGCTTGTCCACAGTCGGCAGGTCGAAGGTGTTGATCTCGACTGTGCGCCAGTTGTTGAAGTCAGTCCATCACTGCCGCACTTTGCTCGGTTTCATCAGAGTTCGCTCTTCATTGAGTCGGGTGATTCTCACTGTAATACCTTTGATATAGAACACAACTATAGAAATGATTATATACATTATTATATACAATATATACATAATATAAATGATTATATGCAGTATATTATAGCAATTAACATCACACAGTTCAGACTATTGGCTATTTTCACCTAAAATCAGATCTCCATGAGGTACCCATCGGACTTCTCCATCCTCCTGCATTACCCACCAAGTGCATCCAGGCCCTTGCGCGAAAGCAATCCCACGGATGGGTTTGCCTTTGCCCGAGGCAGGAATAACCCAGACTGTCTTCCCCAGCATGTTTTTTACATGCACCACAGGAACTTTATCTCCTTCTACAGTATGCAAAGGTTTTGACTGGGCAGGGCCAGCTCGATTGATGGATCCTCTAGTGTTGACTAACCAGGTGGCTTTTGCTAAATGTGTATCCCAGTTTTTGTAGGTTCCACCACCCATTGCTCTCAGTGTAGTTTTTAACAGTCCATTGTACCGTTCGATTTTCCCGGAGGCTGGTGCATGATAGGGGGTGTGATACACCCACTCAATGCCATGCTCTTTGGCCCAGGTGTCTATGAGGTTGTTTCGGAAATGAGTCCTGTTGTCTGACTCAATTCTTTCTGGGGTGCCATGTCGCCATAAGACTTGCTTTCCAAGGCCCAGGATGGTGTTCCAGGCGGTGGCATGGGTCACAGGATATGTTTCCAGCCACCCAGTGGTTGCTTCCACCATTGTAAGCACATGGCGCTTGCCTTGGCACGTTTGTGGGAGTGGGATATAGTCAATCTGCCAGGCCTCCCCATATTTCTATTTCAGCCATCGTCCTCCATACCAGAGAGGCTTTGACCGCTTGGCTTGCTTGATTGCAGCGCATGTTTCACACTCATGGATAACTTGTGCAATAGTGTCCATGGTCAAGTCCACCCCTCGATCACGAGCCCATCTGTACGTTGCATCTCTTCCTTGGTGGCCTGAGGTGTCATGGGCCCACCGAGCTAGGAATAATTCACCCTTACGTTGCCAGTCCAAGTCCACTTCAGCCACTTCAATTTTAGCAGCCTTATCCACTTGCTGGTTGTTTTGATGTTCCTCAGTGGCTCGACTCTTGGGTACATGAGCATCTACATGACGTACCTTTACAACAAGCTTCTCTACCTGGGCAGCAATATCTTGCCACAGTTCGGCAGCCCAAATAGGTTTACCTCAGCGCTGCCAGTTGTTCTGCTTCCATTGTTGTAACCACCCCCACAGAGCATTCGCCACCATCCAGGAGTCGGTATAGAGGTAGAGCTTTGGCCACTTTTCTCGCTCAGCAATATCTAAAGCCAGCTGGATGGCTTTCACCTCTGCAAACTGACTTGATTCACCTTGTCCTTCAGTGGCTTCCGCAACTCTTCGTGTAGGACTCCATTCGGCAGCTTTCCATCTTCGATGTTTTCCTACAATACAACAGGATCCATCAGTGAACAGGGCGTATCGCTTTTCATCTTCTGGCAGTTTATTATACGGTGGGGCCTCTTCACCACGTGTCACCTCCTCCTCTGGTGACATTCCAAAATCTTTGCCTTCTGGCCAGTCTGTGATCACTTCCAAGATTCCTGGGCGACTGGGGTTTCGTGTTCGAGCTCGTTGTGTGATCAGTGCGACCCACTTACTCCATGGGGCATTGGTGGCATGATGTGTAGAGGGGACTCTCCCTTTGAACATCCAGCCCAGCACCGGCAGTCGGGGTGCCAGGAGGAGCTGTGCTTCAGTGCCGGGGGATCTCATGGGGACACAGAGACCGGGCAGACGTGCGGGAAGACCCAAGACCAAGTCAAGTAGGGGGCTGGAGACCTGGTGGGACCCAGTTTTCCTGTTCCGGGGGGACGAGCAGGCTGGGAGGGCGTCACGTTGTGGTGGTCCCAGCCCTCGCCGGGTCACATCCTTGCCGTTCTCGCTGCCAGGAGCTGCTCAGCGTCAACCAGCAGAAGCGCATCATGGAAGAAGCTCGCTCGGTCAACGCCCTCTCCAAGGCTCTGGCCACCTTGAAGGTGGCTGCTGAGTTCCTGGCCGTGACGGGTGGTGACCCGGAGCGCCCGCTGCCCGAGTACATCCGGCAGGAGCTGAGGATGGATGCCGGCGCAAAGCAGTTCCAGGACGTGCCGGTGGGCGAGGGGCTCAGGACGGGTGGGAAATGGGACCTTTGTGTCCTCCTCCTGATGGCCACCCCTGCCACTCTGGGCAGGGCTTCACATCCCCTGTGGCTCCCACCGCCTTCACCTGCTCCAGGGTCCCCAGATCTAGTGTCCACGAAGGGTTGGGGGACTGCTGCTCAGAGCAAAGAGGTCCTGGGCACCTGGGTGGGTTTAAAAGCTTGGCTGGACGGTGGCAGATCTTGATGCTGTGTCCACCAACACCTCGGGGACACCTCGGGCACTGCGGACGGCCCGGGGCACCTCCATGGGGGATGCCGGTGATCTGGGAGCCAAGGGTTTGTAGATCCACCTGGATGCTTGAACGGGCCAGCCATCGGGGGATGTTGGTGGCCCAACGTGTCCTCCAGGACACACTGCAGTTGAACGTGGATGGGACCTTTCCAAGGAGCTGAAGGCCTGTCCTTCTTTGTCCCCCTTCTCCAGGTGGTGCCCAACACCCGGCTGAAGCACATCCTGTCGCTGTGGCAGGTCCTGGCGGCTCGCAAGTCCATGCTGTTGGTACAGATGAACCAGGTGAGGGAGATGAGGTTGGGGGAGGAGACAGGGTTTGCCCCTCCCCGGGAGGAGAAAGGAAATACGTTTCTGAAGCCCGGCGGCATTTTTGACACCCCTGTCCCATCCCTTCCCTGGGTAAAATCAAGGTCTCTGGCCCATCTTGAAGATAATCCACTCCCCTGGGTGCTTTCAAGACTGGCTCGCATCTTGGAAGCTCTTTGGTGGCCCTGATCTGAGGTTCGAGGACACAAGAGGGTTGTGGTTCTCCTTCCTCCATCAGACGACACCTCTGGTCCCGTCTGGGTGGGGTGTGCTGGGGTCTCCTTGTTGCTGAAGCTGGCGGTCTTTGCAGGATCCCTTCTGCCTGGTATCCAAGCAGTTCCAAGGGCAGCTGGACGCAAGGGAGGCAAAAGCCCTGGCCTCCACATTGTCCAACACCAACCTCGACCTCTTCCTCATCGAGCTGCACGAGATGATCATGGTGGCACTGTCCAGATTTGAGCCTGAGTATGAGTAAGTCCAGGTCGTATCCTGGGACAGCCAGAGCGGTGGCTTCCTGGGAGGGTTTGGTTGAGGAGACACCTCTGAAGGTCTCTGGTCCAAGTTCCTGCTCCACGCAGGTTACTCAAGGCCTCGTCCAGTTGCATGCTGGTGGATCTCCATCTTGGAGACGCTTGTCTTGGGGGTTGTCCCAAGGCAGCATCGCCCCTGATGGGAAGAGGCTTTTCTTATGCCCAACCATCAGCTGCCCCACTGGCTCCCGATGCCACTGGAGATACCCCAGGGTGGCCTCTAGCACGAGGCATTGGCCATCGTTGACCAGCGACCTTGGCCACCATTGAGAGCCACCACTGATCAGCAACCTTGGCCACCATTGACCAGCAACCTTGGCCAAGACACTGCTTATTGTTGACAGCCAACGCTGGCCATGGCTGGCAGCTGGGGGTGGTGGGACATCCATCCCACCTCCACCCGCTCACTCTCCTGCTCTACCTCACCCACAGGCTGCAGTATGCCTTTAAGTTCTTCCTGGAAGACAACCAAGTCCCCGCCACTTCTGTGGCCACCCTCACGGATGCCCTGGACCCAGACATTCCTGTCAGGAACATCCTCTCCGTCTGGAGGACGGCTGCGAAGACCAGCCAGATCAACGTCCCTGCCTACGGCCAGGAGAGGCCAGCCCAAGGCAGCCATTAGCCCCTTTCTCGCAATGACCCCGCTGGTGGCTTGTCCCCATGGGCACAGAGGAAACGTCTACCCCTCATCCCAGCTCTGGAGGCACCACATGAGCTGCGCATGGGGCTTCTGCAGCAGCTCGAGCCTCCAAACCCCCAAAATCCTGCTCCCCCACTGCCTGAACCCAGGTGAGAAGCTCTCACCTGGGCCCACCACAAGGACCCCAGGCGTCCCCATCCCTCCAACCCTGCCAAGCCACAGCAGGAACCTGGAGAACATCCCCGTGGACACGTCCCCAACGCCGCTACCCCTGTCCTCAGTTGGCCAACTCTGCCCCTCAGCAGCCCCGGGGCTGTCTGAGTTGCTGGAGCCCCTCTACCACCCTCATGTTGGCCAAAAGGTGCTTCTGCATGTCCCCGTGCCCATCGTTGGTGGCATCTCTCCCTCCTGTCCCATCTTGGTTTCGTGTTGTTCTCAAAATGGTGGGAGGGGTGGAGGGGACCATGGGTGTGACCATCCCTTCTGGGGGGGCACCGTGGGGCTCAAGGGGCCTCCAGGGGGGCAGCGGTGGAGGAGCTGGAGGCCTGAGCTTCCCCACACAAGCCTCCACAGGTGGCGAGCACCAAGAAAGGCCACGGCCACCCTGCCTGGAGCTGCCCCCAGTGCTCCCAGTATACCCCAGTGCACCCAAGGGTTTGACCTGCGCGGTGAGCTCCTTCCCTTCTCCTTCCTGGGGAAGGAGGTCCATGCCCAAACCTCCGTCCTCTCCACACCCTCCCTGCAGGTATTTATTGATGAGACCCCCCTCCAGTGTCTTCTCCAGGCTGGACCATCCCAGCTCCCTCACCTTCTTCTCCCAGGAGAGGTGCTCCACTCACCTCATCATCTTGGTGGCCCTTCCCTAAGTCTAGTTTAAAGCTCTCCATAGGAGTTGAGCCAGCGGGTTGGTGAAGACCCACTTGGTCAGGTGAATCCCATCAGATCCCAACAGATCCAGCTTCTTGAAGGTAGACCTGGCTTCTCCAAGGTAGATCCATCTTCTCAAAGGCAGACCCATCTTCTCAAAGGTAGACCCATCTTCTTGAAGGTAGACCCAGCTTCTCAAAGGTAGACCCGGCTTCTCAAAGGTAGATCCATGATCATGGAAGCCCAAACCTTGAGTATGACACCAGCCATGCAACCAGATGCTCCAATCCCTTCATCATCTTCCCTGGACTCTCTCCAGTAGGGCCATGTCTCTCTTGTACTGGGAAGCCCAGCACTGGACCCAGCCCTCCAGGTGTGGCCTCACCAGCACAGAGGTGAAGGACCACCTCCCTCCACCATGAGCCACCTTTGTGGCAAGGGTTCACGGTTAATGGTCAACTTGGTGTCCACCAGGACCTTTTCTACCAAGCTGCTTTCCAGCCTGGTGTGCCCATCGTGTCCTGGTGCTGGGGGTTGTTCCTCCCCAGGGGCAGGACTTTGTGCTTCCCCTGGTAGAACCCCAGGAGGTTCCTCTCAGCCCGTATCTCCAGCCTGTTGAGGTTTCTCTGGGTGGCAGCAGGACCCTTTGGCATCTCAGCCACTTCTCCCGGTTCCATCTCACCTGCAAACCTGTAGATGTTCAGCCAGTTGACAACCCACCTCGCTGCTCATCCAGCCCATACATCAACAGCTTCTCTAGGAGGATCTTATGGAAGACTATGGTGAAAGTCCTCCTGAAGTCCAGGTAGGCAATGTCCACTGCTCTCCTCTTGTCTACCAGGCCAGGCATTGCATTGTAGATGTTTATCAAGTTGGTCAAGCATGACTTCTCCTTGGTGAAGCCACGCTGACTTCTCCTGATGCTTTTCTTGTCCTTCATGCACCTGGAAACGGTTTCCAGGATGAGCTGCTCCACCACCTTCCTTTGGGAAGTCCTGCTGGCCCCACAACCGCTGCTCCACAGCGTCCCTTGAGCAGCCGGTGAAGAGGGGGCAGCGACGCGGGCAGGGACACGGCAGGAGACGGAGGAGACCCTGGGGAGGCAGCAGGAGCTCCCGGACCACGGCGAGCGCCTCCTCCCTTGGGCCCATGGCCACCCCTGGGGCCATCACTTGGGCAATGTCCCCATGGCTGCATCCATTAAGATTAGATAGACGGGCTGCCGGCCGGGAACGGTCATCTGATACCTCCTCCCCTTGAGAAGGAAGGACCAGCCACCCGGCTTGTGCAATGGCCACGGGGCTTGTGGCACATAAAGCACCCAAACTGGAAGGTTTCCACCCCAAAACCCCTCACCCCTCCAGGTGGTCACTTTTTGGAGGCATCTCTTGGGCATCTCTGCGTGGCCTCGGTGCAGCTTGCCATGGCCGTCTACAAGGTGAAGGTGGCAACGGGTGGTGTCCTGAGAGCTGGGACCAACAACTCCATCCCCATCACCTTGGTGGGCAGCCATGGCGAGAGCCGCCAGGCGACCATCAGCTACTGGTTCCTGCTGGGGATGGTGAGCATGGGGATGGGGACATGAGTGGTGGCACCGGCTGGCAGGGAGGTCCTGGCATGGGTTTTGCCGGAGGGGGTAGGAAAAGGGCTGGGTCTTCTCCAAGGTTTGGGGGATGGTAGGAAGGGGATTGGGGGGATGGTGGGAAGGGGCTTGGGGGGATGGTGGGAGGGAGATTGGGGGACAGTGGGAGGGGGCTTGGGGGGATGGTGGGAGGGAGATTGGGGGGATGGAGGAAGAGGCTCCTGGGGGATGCCCTGAGCCCCCACCCCACTGGTGGGGACACCCCCATCCCCCAGTGCAATGCCGGGGCGGCTGCCCTCCCCCCCCCAGCCCCTTTCCCCCTCCCCAGGAGAAGGACCTGACTGTGCGCTGTGAGCAGGACTCGGGGCCCATCGTCCTCATCCGCCTGCACAAGTGGTGGCTCTTCCCGAAGGACGCCTGGTCCTGCAAGGACGTCTGTGTGACGGCCCCCAATGGCCCCCTCTGCCGCTTCCCCTCCTACCAGCGGCTGGAGGGGATGACCACAGCAGAGGTCTGGGAGGGCTCAGGTAGGACCCGTCCCACCCCCACCCTCCTCTTCTAGTCGGGGGGTCCAACCTTGACCGCTCCTCCATTCCAGGGAAGAAGCTGGTGGACGATGAGCTGGAGAACCTCAAGGAGCATTGGCGGCAGGAGCTGCAGGCACGGCAGGAGGCTTACCAGTGAGAGAAGGGACATAGGGATGGAGGCCCACCATGGCCAGGGTGACCTGACCAGCGGTGACACTGATGTCTGCCCCCCATGTCCCACCCACAGGTGGAAGAGCTTCACCAAGGGCTGGCCCCATCGCCTCAACGTGGGTTCCACCCTCGAGCTGGGCTCCAACCTTCAGTTCTCCTGCGTGAGGGCCACCAACTTCACCAGTGTCCTCATCTTCCAGGAAGCGACACTCCAAGGTTGGGGAGGACCTGGATGGTGGGAGTGAGGAGCATCGCCAGTGCCACCCTGCCCCGGGAGGCTGGTGGCGGGGGCAGGGAAGGGATGGCGGGTGCTGAGGTCCACCTCTGTCCCCTAGAGGAGCCTCCCACCTTCTGGCAGGGTTCCTGCTGAGACCCACCTCCTGGAAGAGCCTGGATGAGATGTGCAGCGTCTTCTCCCGGACGCGGGGCAGGGAGATCCGTGGGTGCCTTGTGTGTCCTCCCCCCTGCCCAGGGCTTGCCAAGACGTCCTTGGCTTGACGTGGAGGGTGGTCGGTTGGGTGCTGATGTCCAATCACGCATAAGTCCCCGAGTACGTGGCCAGGCACTGGCGAGAAGACGACTTCTCCGGTTACCAGTTCCTCAACGGCAACAACCCCATCATCCTCCGGCGCTGCGCGGCGCTGCTGGCCAAATTCCCGGTGACGCCGGAGATGGTGGCTGGTTCTTTGGGTGGTGGCACCAACCGGGACAAGGAGATGCAAGAGGGTTGGATCCTCATTGTGGAGGAGGGCATCCCACCAGCACCGTCCACAGGCACCAGCAGCACGCGGAGGCCCTGCCCTGCCTGCTGCCCCAGGGCGCCGGTGGGCTCCTACGCCCCATCGCCATCCAGGTAGGGACATCCCACCCCAACCCAGTGGACAACCCCCACCGTGGTGGTGGTGGAGACAATCCCACCACATGGTTGTGTCCCCCAGCTCAGCCGAACGCTGGGACCCACCAGCCCCATCTTCTTCCCGAGCGACACCGAGCGGGACTTGACTGTTGGCCAAGACCTGGGCGCGCGACGCCGACTTCTACAGCCACCAGCTCCTCACCCGCCTCTTGAGGACCCACCTCTTTGGGGAGGTCTTTGCCATTGCCACCCTACACCAACTCCCCACCTGTCACCCCCTCTTCAAGGTGAGGTCCCACCCCAGGGACCCCCACCCATCGGATCGCAGTGACCCCTCCCCAACGCCCCCCCCCACCTCCTTGGGGGGTCCCTGGTCATCTCCAAGCTCTTGGTTGCCACTAGGGGCTCCTCGTTGCCCACTTCCACTTCACGTTGCACATCAACACGTCGGCCCAGTGCGTCCTCTTCGACCCTGGCGGCGTAATCAACGGGGAACCCCGGGGACTGGGAGCACTGGGGTCTACTGGGAGCACTGGGGGGGCACTGGGGTGTACTGGGAGAACTGGGAGGCATGGGGTATACTGGGCGTACTGGTGCCCTGGGGGATCATGGGGACATTGGGGTGTACTGGGAGCACTGGGGGCACTGGGGAGGTACTTGGAGTACTGGTGCCCTGGGAGCAGTTGGCAGCACTGGGTGGGGGGGGCACTGGACTATACTGGGAGCACTGGGGGGCACTGGGAGGGGTACTTGGAGTGCTGGTGCCCTGGGAGTGCTTGGGGGCACTGGAGTATACTGGGAGCACTGGGAGGCACTGGGGACCACAAAGGGCCCTGGGGGACACTAGAGAGCATGAGGTGGGGTGGGGAGCACTGGGGACAATAGGGTATACTGGGAGCCCTGGAGAGCACTGGGAAGGCGGTATTTGGAGTACTGGTGCCCTGGGAGCACTTGGGGGCACTGGGGTATACTGGGAGCACTGGGGGGCACTGGGGAGCACTGAAGACCCTGGGGCACACTAGATAGAAAGGGGGGGTTGTGAACACTGAGAACAGTAGGTTATACTGGAAGCACTGGGGGGCACTGGAGGGGGGTACTTGGATGATTGGTGCCCTGTGAGCACTTGGGGGCACTGGAGTATACTGGGAGCACTGGGGTGCACTGGGCGGGGTACTCGGAGTACTGGTGCCCTGGGAGCACCTGGGGGCACTAGGTTATACTGGGAGCCCTGGGGAGCACTGGGAGGGGTGATATTTGGAGTACTGGTGCCCTGGGAGCTCTTGGGGGCACTGGAGTATACTGGGAGCACTGGGGGCCACTGGGGAGCACAGAGGGCCCTAGGGGACACTAGAGAGCATGGGGAGGGGTGGGGAGCACTGGGGACAGTGGGTTATACTGGGAATACTGGAAAGCACTGGGTGGGGGGGTATTTGGAGTACTGGTGCCCTGGGAGCACATGGGGGTACACTGGGAGCACTGGGGGGCACTGGGGAGCACAGAGGGCCCTAGGGGACACTAGAGAGCACGGGGAGGGTTGGAGCTGGGGAGCACTGGGGCCACTGGGTTATACTGGGAGCACTGGGGCAGCTGGGACTGCAGGGGGGACATGGTGCCTCCTGCCCTGAGCACCCATAGATGCCCCCTCCCCACCAGGGCTCGGGGGTCACCTCCGAGGGGCTGCTGCTGGTTGCCCAGTGGGGCTTGGAGAAGGTCCCCTCCAGCTCCCCGAGGCCGCCCAGCACCGCGGCGGGGCCACCTCCCCACCCACCCCACCAGGATGCCGGGATGAGGCTCTGGGAAGCCACCGAGAGGTGGGACAAGGGGTTGGGTGACAGCAGGCAATGGTCCTGTGGGTGCTCCACAGCCTCGTGGTCACCTCACCCCATGGCAGCTTCATCTCCAGCATCGTGGCTTTCTACTCCAGGGAGGAGGCGGCGGTGAGCGGGGATGCCAAGCTGCAGGCTTGGGTGATGGACATCTTCACCGAGGGCTTCTTGGGCAGGACCTCCTCGGGGACGGCGTCCCTGCACCTTGAACAAAGGCTGAAAGATGACGCTAGGCCTTTGTCGGTAGTTCCGTGTCCTCGCTCTGTGCTTGCTTGAACAATTTAGAAAGTTTCAGTACGTAGTGATGGATAAGAGACCTAAAAAACCTTGAGCTTTGTCGTCATTTTGGTATGTAGAGAAGAAACCTTGAGTTTTGTAGTCATCTTGATGCGTAGAGATAGAAAAGAGACCTAAGAAACCTTGAGCTTTGTCATCAGAACCAGCCAAGATGAGCTAATTGTAACAAAAGACACAAACCAGATGGAGTAACCCACACTTCGTGTGACATAAATCTCTGCTCTCACGACTTATGGTATGCACAATAGGTGCATCCGGCACTGTAATAAAGAATGCCTGCCTTCTCAAACTTAAAAGGAAGTGCTAGAGGGTCCATTATTTAACTGATTTTTCTGGTATCAGCTGAGTGGCCGATAGGAGCGTCAAGGCCTTCTCTGTTTCTCACTCTGCCCCCACAGCGAGGAGGCTGGGGGTGGGCAAGTCCTTAGGAAGGGACGAAGTCAGGACAGCTGACCCGAATGGACAAAGAGCTATTCCCTGCCATACGGCGTCTTGGTCAGCAGCAAAACTTGGAGGGGAGTTTCCGCCACGTAGCCATTGCTGGGCATCGGTCTGCTGGTGTGAGTGATTGCTTCTCCATCCCGTCTTTCCTTTTCTTTTTTTCCCTCCACTTGTTAAACTGTCTTTATCTCGACCCATGGGGTTTTTTTCCTTGCTTCTGCCCTTCCAGTTGTCTCCCCCATCCTGCAGGAAGGGAGGGACGGAGTGACTGGGTGGGGGTTCAGCTGTCGGCTGGGGTCACCCCAGAAGATGAGCACATAGCAAATAGGTTGGTATGTGCTTGTGAGGTCACTGCTTGTGTGAGTATCCGAGAAGTCAAGAGTAGGCTCGTGGTTTGTGTAGGAGCTTGTGAGGTCACTTGTTCCCTTGTATCTCATAGGCAAGCAGAGAGCAAAGAGGTGGAGATGTGGTGGTCAGGTCACTGGTGCCTGAGTAGCGGATAGACCAGCAGCAAGTCCAGGGCTCTTGTAGGAGCTTGTGAGGTCACTGGTGCCTGAGTAGCTGAAAGGCAAGAGGGAGAGACACAGCTTGGCTACGCACGTGTGATGTCACTCTTGGCTAATCAGCTGATAGGCCAGGACCAGGTACACGGCTTGTATAGGTGCTTGTGAGGTCACTGGAGACTGAGTACCTCAATGGCAAGGACATGACAAAACAGCAGATACGTACTTGTGAGGCCACTCTCAGCTGAATGTTTGATAGGCCAGGATCAGGCCCATGGCTTGCGTCTATACTTACGAGGTCACCAGTGCCTGAGTAGCTAGTAGGCCAGGAATAGGCCTATGGATTGTGTAGGAGCTTGTGAGGTCACAGGTGCCCAAGAAGCTGAAAGGCAAGAGGCAGAGATATAGCTTGGGTATTTCCTTGTGATGTCCCTGGTGCCTGAGTAGATGATAGGCCAGGAGCAGGTCCATGGCTTGTATAGGTGCTTCTGAGGTCACCAGTGCCAGAGTAATGATAGACCAGGAGCTGGCCCATGGCTTGGGAATGTCTTTGTGATGTCAGTGGTGCCTGAGTAGCTGGTAGGCCAGGAGAAACATATCTTTTGTTGGATATTTTGAGGTCACAGGTGCCTGAGAAGCTGGTAGGCCAGGAGGAAGCACTTGTGTAGGTGTTTGCAAGGTCATTTGTGACCAATGAGCTCATAGGCCAGGAAGAGGCCCATGGGTTGTGTGGGTGCTTGTGAAGTCACTGCTGCCTCAGTATCCGATAGGCGAGGAGCAGGCCCATGGGTGGTACAGGTTGTTGTGCTGAGCCTTGTGCCCGAGTAGCTGATAGGCCAGCAGCAGACCAATAGTTTGTGTAGGTGTTTGTAAGGTCATTGGTGTCTGAATACCTGATAGGCCAGGAGCAGGCCCATGGCAGGGATAGATGCTATGACATCACCTGTGGCTGAGTGGCTGATAGGCCAGGAGGGTGCACATGGCTTGTGTACGAGCTTGTGATTTCACTGGTGCCGGAGTAGCTTTTAGGCCAAGAGCAGGCATATGGCCTGTGTGGGTGCTTCTGATGGCATCAAAATAATCTTTAGACCCCACCCAAATACAGCTTTTTGGAAGAACCATCGTCGGCAGAAGCCCGTCCACAGCACACACCTGTGTGTGACAGTGTAACTCGTGAGCACAGAGCAGCAGAAGTCGGAGGGTGTGAGGTCACCGTCAGTATAACCCCCGAGCACACAGGGTTGGCAGTAGGAGGGAGTGAGGTCACGTCAGGATGGCACCCCGTGGCCGTGGGGCTCGGCGCAGAGTGGCCGTGGGCATCGGAGGGGCATCCCAGGGGACAGGAGCTGCCCGGCCGTGTGTCTGCCAGGCCGAAGGAGCAGCCCCTGCAGCCCTGGCTGGAGCAGTCGGGGTGGGGGTGGCTCGGGGGCACCGCAGGGATGTGCCTGGGCACGGTGCCAGGAGGAAACCACAGACTTCCTGCCCGGGCACCGCGGGGGGGAGCGTGGCGAGCGCAGCGAGGTCACGTGGGCTGTGGGTTGTGCACCTGCGGGCTCCGGCTCCCGATGTGCCTGCAGGGAATAACGGCCCCTCGGTGACACACTGAGAGTCAGGGAGATGTCTGAGCCTCTGGGCTGCATGTCTGCTGCCAGGGCAGGGACAGGGCCCAGCTCCGGCTCCTGCGAGGGACCCACCGTGGGGCTCTGCGGGCAGGGACGGGCCAGCCAGCACTCCTGGGATGGAGCTCTTGGCCTGGCCAAGGAGCTTTCCCAGCTGCTGCTCCAGGCACAGCGGGGTCTGTAGCAGGGGCAGGGGCTGTTTCCTTTCCATCCTGACACAGGCCCCGCTGCAGTCCCAGCTCCGTGGTTCCCACGGCTCGGGGACAGCTGGACACTTGCCTCTTGGGTTCTTGGATGAGCCCAGCGTAGGAGATGCTCAGTGCTCCCAGTCCCCACAGCAGGGTGCAAGGGGTGACAGACCCATTTCCCCCCACACACTCAGCCCTGTCCTCTGATGATCCCCCATCGCAGTGACCGTGACAGCCACAGCGGGACATATATGTCCTTCATATATGGTCATGAACGGCGCTGGAGAAGTTCATTGGAGGGCTGGGCTGTGTCGGAGGGGAGATAGCTCCCGATAACGTCTAAAAAGGTGCTGCTGCTTCGATTGGCTCCTCCTGCAGCTGGGTCGGCATCTGCAGAGATATATTACCCTCCCATCGTCGTTGTCCCCGTGAGTCCCCCGGAGCCGTGGCAGGGAGTGGGGTGCAGCAGGGCTGTGCCAGCAGGGCAGGAGGCTCAGGATGGGGATGGAGGGACTCCTGTCCCCGACGGTGCTGTGGCTGCTGCTCTGGGTGCAGCTGTGCAGGGGTAAGTGCTGGTTCCCTTGTCCCACAGCCCAGGGCCAGCAGGTACCAGTGGGGTCATCGGGGTGCCTCTGGGAATGGGGTTTCTTTGCAGGTGCCACTGAGACGAGGGGCAGAAGGTGCTCACATCAATCGGCCTGGGAGTACGGGGCTGTACAGGGGTTGCTGGGCTAGGGAGGAGATGGTGCCCTGTGCAGGGCCCGGCACGGTGTGCAGGTGGGCATGGGTGGGGAGCCATTGAGGTGGGAGAAGGTGCCACCAGCTGTGGGGTGGTGAATGGCCCAGCAGGTCTGCTGCTGGGCACCCCCAGCCCTTTGCAGCCAGTGGGGAGAGGAGGGATCCCCACATTGCCCTGGGGAGAGCCTGGAGGGGGAAGGGCTCCCACCCGGGTGCCTGTGACTCAGCCCGGGCAGGGGGGACTCCCAGACCTGCAGTCTGGGGCTCGGCACTCTCCTGACTGGTCCCGTGTTGGTGTTTGAAGGGGCTGCGGAGGTGAGGCTGGAGGATGGCGGCGGGCGCTGTGCTGGGAGAGTGGAGGTGAAACAACAGGGCCAGTGGGGAACCGTGTGTGGTATCACCTGGGACATGGACGATGCTGCAGTGGTTTGTAAGCAGCTGGGCTGTGGGTCTGCTCTTCAAACTCCTCAGTATGGACACTTTGGGCCAGGATCTGGCCCCATTGGATGGCTGGTGTTGAGTGTGGTGGCACCGAGTCTGCCCTCTCTGACTGCAAAAACCAAGAATGGTATCGACAGATCTGTGATCACAGTCGGGATGTTGGAGTGAGGTGTTCAGGTAAGGGGCCAGCCCGTTCCCCACCTTTGTGGCCGGGGTGGGGGAAGGGACCTGGCGGTGCCCTCAGGGAAACAAGGGGGTACTGGAGCAGGGCCTGATGTGGCCGGTCACCCTGCTGAGCTGGGACTGTGATTGCTGGTGTCCCTGGTCCCTGAGGAAAGCCCAGAGGGAACGTGCCACTGCCTGGCCCCTGATGTGGCTCAGCCCACCCTCGGGGAGTGCCGGGGGCTGGGAGATGAATGCCCACCCTGCCCCAGCAGTCTCTGTTGGTTCCAAACTTTCTCCTCCCGTTCATGCAGGAGCTGTCTGGCAGCACTGAGGACCAGGTCCCCCCATGCCAGAGGCACTGAGAGCAGCTCACGTGGCCACCCACAGCCGCGGGGAAGGGCCCAAGACAGCCGGGGACATTTGGGGTGTGTCCCCTGGCAGACACAAGCCCCTCAAAGCAGAGGGGCTGCTGAGAAGGGAGGAGCACGGGGCTTGGGCAGAAGAGCAGGGTGGCCCATGGCCACCTCTTTCCTCTTCCAGGGTCGCCCCATGAGAGCCAGCCCACAGGGCAACAACGCTGTGCAGGCAGTGCTGACCTGCTGCCCAGCCTCTCCTGCCTACCCCAGCCCCTGGCTGCCTGTGCCAGGGGATTTGCCAGTGCTTTCTGGCTCCCCTTGGTGCCTGTCCTTGCCCTGGGAGCTTGTGTCAGCCCAGGCCTGCTCCTCTGCCCGCTCCCCTGCCTTCTGCCCAGCCGTTGGCAGGGGATGTGCCTGTCTGGCCGTGCTCTCTGTCCCTGGCTGAGGCCACTGGCGTCGGGGACTGGTGGAGACAGAGATCACAGGTACACCTGCACCGCATCTCTGCCCTGTGCCATGTCCCATCTAACAGCAGTGCCCCACAGCCCGAGAGCCACCTGGGAACGGGGTGCATTTCTGGTGGCTCCAAGGGGTTCCTCAGCCTGGCCCTGAGCTCGGTGGGGCAGAGCAGGCTGCAGCAGCCAACAGTGCCTGGCCCCGTCTCCCTGGGCTCAAGTTCTCTGGGCGCTGCAGTGCCCGGGACTGGTGCTGGGCAGCCCAGGACCTCTGGGGCAGCAGCGGTTTGTCTGAGCGGTGCCTGCGGCTGGGGGTTTGGGAGAGAAGCCAGCCCTCGAGTGCTGTGCTGATGTCTGAGGAGCAGCAGGGGGGCCCTGGTGTGTTTGTGCCATCAGCACCCACTGGGAGCTGCTGGGGTGGTCGTGGGCCTCTTTGCCTGCAGCCACCTTGGAGATTTGGTGGGATGTGGGCATGTAACGGCCAGAGGGCTCTGGGAACTCACAGGGGTCTTTGGTTGTTGCAGGATTTGTCCGGCTGGTCGGAGGGGACAGCCCCTGCTCAGGACGCGTGGAGATCCGTGACGAGGACCAGTGGAAAACTGTCTGTGACTCAGACTTTGGTCCCAAAGCTGCCAACGTGGTCTGTGGGGAGCTGCAGTGTGGTGTGGCCCTGTCCGTCTCCAGGGCAGCTCCCTTTGGAGAAGGTGTCGGTCCCATGTGGGACAGAGAGCTGCAGTGTGTGGGGAATGAATCCCTTCTCATCTCCTGCCCCAGGGGATCCCCCAGGGACCAGCCCTGCACCCATGCAAACGATGCCGGTGTCACCTGCACACGTAAGGACTCAGGGTGGGGTGTTGAACACTGACTGTGTGCTGGGGACAGGGACAGTGCTGGGCTGGGCCTGAGGACAGAAGAAGTGGTGTGGTTTCCTGCAGTCGTAGAACCATAGAATCATAGAATCTCTCCAGTTTGAAGGGACTCATAAGGATCATGGAGTCCAACTCCCTGCTCCTCACAGGACTACTTCAGACTAAATAATGTGACTAAGAGCGTCGTCCAGATGCTCCTTGAACTCTGACAGGCTTGGTACCATGACCACTTCCCTGGGGAGCCTGTTCCAGTGACTGACCACCCTCTCAGGGAAGAACCTTCTCCTAACATCCAATCTGAACTTCCCCTGATGCAGCTTCATTCCATTTCCTCGTGTTTGATCGCTGCTCACCAGGGAGAGGAGATCAGCACCTCCCCCTCCACTGCCCCCCTTGAGGAAGTTGTAGACTGCCATGAGGTCACCCCTCAGCCTTCTCTTCTCCAAGCTGAACAAGCCAAGTGACCTCAGCCGCTCCTCATAACTCTTCCCCTTGAAACCTTTCACCACCTTGGTCGCCCTCCTCTGGACACACTCTAACAGTTTGATGTCCTTCTTCTACTGAGGCACCCAAAACCGCACACAGTACTCGAGGTGGGGCTGCACCAGTTCAGTGTAGAGTGGGACAATCACCTCCCTTGACGAGCTAGCAATGCTGTGCTTGATGCACCCGAGGACACAGTTGGCCCTTTTGGCTGCCAGGGCACACTGGTGACTCCGATTCAACTTGCCATCAACCCAACCCCCCAGATCTCTTTCCGTGAGACTGGTCTCCAGCCTCTCATCCCCTAAGTTGTACATATAACCAGGATTATCCCATCCCAGGTGGAGAACCTGGCACTTGCTGTTGTTACATTTCATACAGTTGGTGATTGCCCAGCTCTCCAGTTTATCCGGATCTCTCTGTAAGGCCTCTCTGCCCTCAAAGGGGTTCACAGCTCCTCAACCTGGGTCAACTGGCTGGATGGCCGGGCCCAAAGAGTTGCGGGGAATGGAGTTAAATCCAGCTGGCAGCCGGTCACAAGTGGTGTTCCCATGGCTCAGTACTGGGGCCAGTTCTGTTTAACATCTTTATCAATGATGTGGACGAGGGGATCGAGTGCACCCTCAGCAAGTTTCCAGATGACACCAAGTTGGGTGGGAGTGTTGATCTGCTTGAGGATAGGAAGCTCTACAGAGGGATCTGGACAGGCTGGATCGATGGGGCGAGGCCAATTGTATGAGGTTCAACAAGGCCAAGTGCCAGGTCCTGCCCTTGGGTCATAACAACCCCAGGCAAAGCTGCAGGCTTGGGGAAGAGTGGCTGGAAAGGTGCCTCGTGGAAAAAGAACCTGGGGGTGTTGGTCGACAGCTGAGAGTGTGCCCTGGGGGAGATTTAGATTGGATATTTGGATAAATTTCTTCAACAAAAAAAAAGGGTTGTCAGGCACTGGAACAGGCTGCCCAGGGAAGTGGTGGAGTCACCATCCCTAGAGGTATTTAAAAGACGTGTAGACGTGGCGCTTAGGGACATGGTTTAGTGGTGGACTTGGCAGTGCTGGGTTATCGGTTGGACTCGATGATCTCAAAGGTCATTTCCAACCTAAATAATTCTATGATTCTAACTACTTGGAAGGCAGCTCTGCAAACCACTATATCATTTTAGTCCTAAAATGGTTCAGAAAGAGGAGAATGGCAGGCTGTCTCTCTGGCCTCTCTCCAGCTACTGAGGATGCAAGAGCACCAATGCACCCTCTCTCATCTTACTCTTTCTCCCCAGAGTACACAGGGTTCAGGCTGGTGAATGGCAGCACGGCGTGTGAGGGCAGGGTGGAGGTCCAGGTGCTGGGGACCTGGGGCACCCTCTGTGCCTCCCGCTGGGATCTCTCGGATGCCCACGTTCTCTGTCATCACCTCGAGTGCGGGTTTGCCGAGTCCATTCCCAGAGGAGGGCATTTTGGGAGAGGCACCGGCCCTGTCTGGAGAGACTCATTCCACTGTGACAGGACTGAAGCCCACCTGGGCCAGTGCCCAGTGACTGCCCTGGGGGCCTCGCCGTGCTCCCATGAGAACGACGCTGCTGTCGTTTGCTCAGGTGAGAGCTGGGAAAATGCTGGATTCACTCCATTTGCCCCTTGGGTGTGACATGGCCACCCAAAGCAGGGGAGCCCATGGCAGCACCAGGGAGAATTTCTCCCTGGAGAAACCCTAGCTTCACCCGCAGTGATCTGGAGAGCTTTGTCTGCTCCGGCTGACTGCTCTGATGGGGGAGAGCTGAGGACTGAACAGGGTCAGGCGTCTCTGCCCCTTGGGCCAATGACTCAGACCCTGGGGCCACTGTGAGGCCTGGGGTGCCCTGCTCTCATGCTGCAGGACAGGCCCAGGAGGGGGCTGTGGGGCTCAGCTCCATCCCTCTGGCTGCAGACAGCCCTGTCCCAGCCCCACAGAGTCCCACAGAGCCCAATCCCACACCCACAGGGGCTGCCCGGGTGCCCCCAGCAGCAGCAGCAGCAGACCAGGGGGGTGAGCTGCAGAGCAGGACTGGGCTTTGCCCTGGCTTCTGGCCAGCACAAGCCCCAAACTTTTCCTGTTTGATAGGAAAGGCCCCTCTCACTGTGCTCCCTGCCAGGGACACTGGCTCCCAGTCCCTGATCCCAAGGGATGCAGAGGGGCAGGGATGTGCGGGCTCTGCCCCATGTCTCAGCAGTGCCAGTGTCAGCGCTGAGGCTGGGCAAGGCTTGTCCTGGCGCTGCCCATCCCCGGGCCATTGCACCAGCTGCTGCTCCCTCCTGCGGGACCTGCCCCATCTGCCTCAGCAGGGACGTGTTGGGTGGCTCTGCCCCATCAAGAGCAAAGAGAATGTCTTGCCCAGGAAGGCTCAGGGACTGGGAAACCAACCATGTGGCAAGCTGCTCCTGAAGCTCACTGCAGAGGGCTGGGGGCAGGCGGGTGAGCTTCAGGGCACCGGGAGGGTTCCGGAGCCTGGAGAGGTGCTGCAGGCTGCTGGGCTCTCTGGTGCTGCTGAGGGCTGGGGCATGGCTGCTGTCCCCAGGCCCAGCTACCTCCACGTCCCTGCGGCTGGCGGGTGGAGGGAGCCGGTGCGACGGGCAAGTGGAGATCTTCCAGCACGGGACATGGGGCAGAGTCCTGGATGACCAGTGGGACGTGCAGGAGGCCAGCGTGGTGTGCCGGCAGCTGCAGTGTGGAGACGCAGTAGAAGCCTACAACCCCCCAAAGCCTCAGAGAGGGACGGGTCCCGTGGGGCTGCGAGGGGTCCGGTGCGCAGGACATGAGGCCAACCTGACCCTCTGCAACACCTCCCTGCCCGAGAGCATGCCCGCAGCAGGGATTGCAGAGGACGTGGGGGTCACATGCCAGGGTGAGTGGCACTGCACAGGCCCC
This sequence comes from Phoenicopterus ruber ruber, assembly GCA_009819775.1. Taxonomy (NCBI): domain Eukaryota; kingdom Metazoa; phylum Chordata; class Aves; order Phoenicopteriformes; family Phoenicopteridae; genus Phoenicopterus; species Phoenicopterus ruber. Next base: position 737,667 of record WNMK01000049.1, on the reverse strand, counting down.
CCCAGGCTCTGGGCTGGGTGGGCACCAGCCCCTGACACCAGCTGGGGTTTCTTCCCGCTGCAGGGAGCCGGCAGGTCCGGTTGGTGAACGGTCCCGGGCGCTGCGCTGGGAGAGTGGAGATCTACTACAAGGGCAGCTGGGGGACCATCTGCGATGATGGCTGGGACCTGCCCGATGCCGCCGTCGTTTGCCACCAGCTGGGCTGCAGAGGGGCGGTGGAAGCAGTTGGCTCTGCTCGCTTCGGGAAAGGCTCCGGGCAGATCTGGCTGGACGGCATGAACTGCTCCGGGGCCGAAGCTGCTCTCTGGGACTGCCCAGCTGGGTCCTGGGGGCAGCACGACTGCAGGCACAAAGAGGACGCAGGAGTCGTCTGCTCAGGTCTGTGGCAGGAGCTGTGGTGGGAGCCCAGTGCCCGGGGAGGCTGGGACGAGGGGAGAGCTGGCAATGGCCGAGGCTGTTCCTGGCTGCCTCTGAGCCCCTGCCCAAGCCCATCCTGGGGACACCCACGCACGGGTCCCCTCAGTCCCACCCGGGGTCCCTGTGGAGCTCAGCTGTCCCTGAGGGTTAGTGGGGAGGGCAGGGTTATCTGTCCATCAGGGACTTTTCTCTGCCCATGGGTGCAAGGGGGACTTGCTGGCCATGACTTTTCATGGCTGGGAGCCTGGGGAATGCAGGGACATCCCTGCTCCCCCAGCCCCAGCCCAGCCTGTTCCCCCTCGGTGTCCTTCCTCCCAGACTTCGTGGCCCTGAGGCTGGAGAACAGCACCAAATGCTCCGGGCGCCTGCAGGTTTTCTACAATGGGACATGGGGGAGCGTTTGCTCCAACTCAGTGACTCCCGAAACGGTGTCACTGGCATGCAAGGAGCTGGGCTGCGGGGATGGAGGGTCCCTGGAACCATACCGGACCTCTGGCAGGCTGCCTGGCCCCGCCTGGCTGGATCGCGTGGAGTGTGGGGAGAGAAACAGCTCCTTCTGGCAGTGTCCTTCCACTCCCTGGCACCCGCAGTCGTGCGATGACCTGCAAGATGAGACCCACATCACCTGCAATGGTAACTCTGAGTGATCCGGGCCCACCATCATCCCAGCTCCTGCTCCCTGGTCAAACGCAGAGACAGACCATGAAAGGGCTTTTACTTTACATGCCAGACCCTTCTGCTGGTGGTGGCACAAACAGGATTTCAGCTCTCAGAGCCCCACACGTTCACCAGCAGTTGCCAGCCGGGCTCCCAGCAGTGCCCAGGGGAGGCAGGGGTGTCTCCAGGCAAGGTCTCAGAAGAGACCAGCCAGGGCTGCGAGGAGCGTCCCCTCCTGCTGCTCTGTGAACCCTTTGGGGCTGAGCAGTCAGGGTCCCCCACATTGCTGTGCGCGTCCCCTGAATGACCGGGGTTCAGCTGCTTCCTTGGGCGAGGTGGCACGGGGATGCGCGAGCAGAGCTCAGCCCCACTCTCTGCTGCACGGCCCCCCTGCAGCAGCCCCTTCACCGCAGCATTTCCTTCTGCAGGGAGACGGCCAGAAACACCCCCGGCCCCAACGTGCCCCAACTCCATGAGCTGCACAGGTAGCTGCTCCTCCGCATGCCCCTCTCCCCTGGCAGGGCTCTGCCTGCTGTCCCGGTGCCCTGGGAGGTCTCTGCCTTCTCCAGACAGGGGGAAGATTCGTGCCGTGGGCGGCGAGAACGTGTGCTCGGGCAGAGTGGAGATCTGGCACTGCGGCTCCTGGGGGACGGTGTGCGATGACTCCTGGGACATGCAGGATGCCGAGGTGGCATGCAGGCAGCTGGGCTGTGGCCCCGCGGTGTCTGCTCTGGACGAGGCTGCATTTGGGGAGGGGACGGGCCCCATCTGGCTGGAGCAGGTGGAGTGCCGGGGGACAGAGCTGTCTCTGCAGGACTGCTGGGGCCAGCCTGGGGACAGCGGTGCCTGCCGGCATAAGGAGGACGCTGCCGTGCGCTGCTCGGGTGAGTGGAGGGGCTGGGAGCCCTCGCTGGGGTATTGGCAAGGAGCTGGGGCAGGCGTTTTCCCCACTGGGTCCCAGCACGGCTCCAGAGCTCCTGAGAGCAAGGCTGTCCCTGCAGAGCATGGGAGCCTGGTGCCAAGTGGGCAGCAGCCTCTGTGGGGCTGGATGTCCTCCAGCTTCTGCCCGCAGGGCCCTGCAGCTGTAGGTGACCCGTTTTACGACAGGTTAGAGCTGATTGTAACAGCAGTACAGTAATTGAAACAGCAGTGCTGTAAAGGTCAATGAAGGGACACAGTAAGGTAAACAAGAGTAACCAGAAGCAGTCAGAACCAGAAAGAAGTTGTTGTTACACTAAAGAATTTCTTTGTTATGTTTAAGTGCACAAATTTAGAAATGTTTAAACAGGTGTTAGAGCGCGTGTAGTAGATAAGGAAGCTTTATAAACCCCTGTAAGTGCGCATTAAAGGGTCTCCGCTTTCCACCTATGCCGGAGTCCGTGCCTTCATTCCCTCAAATGGTGACCCCGACGTGATGGGGTAAATCAACGCTGCACGAGCGTCCGAAGAAGCAACGCTGAACGAGCGTCCCTTAAAGCAACGCTGCATAAGCGTCCCTTGAAGCAACGCTGAACGAGCGTCCAGTAAAGCAACGCGGAGCGTCCGGAGGGAACCCAGCCGAACGAATCAAGCTAGCAGCTGGACTGCGGCTTCCACCCCGGGACATCACCTGAAAAACAGGTGAGCGGCTGGGCATTTATAATGGGAGCTAATATTTCTGCAGAAGAAGAAGCTATAGCTAAGTTATTAACGCACCTTTTGACAAAAAGGGGAGTAAAGTATGACTCTTATAAAATTAAGCTGTTACTGAAGTTTTTGAAAAAGCAAGGAGCCCCCTCTACTGTCTCTGCTGTGTTTGATGTAAAGACGTGGGAGCAGGCTGGAGAAACGATATGGGAAGCAGTTTCTAGAGGGAGTACAACTGCCGCTGAAGTTATGACTACATGGCGTTTAGAAACTGAAACTTTAAGATCATGGCGGGCGGAAAAGAAGGTTCAAAGTGCTGCCGCTCAAGCAGTACTCACAGCTGATTCGCGCTCAGAGCCAGCAAAAGCATTAAAGGAGGGAGATCCAACAGGATTAGCCCTCCCCGCGCGGCGCGGACCGGAGCAGCCTCCCCTCCCCTGGCTGCCATGGCTCTCTAAGGCCGGTATCGGGAGCGGAGAGCGGAGCTCAGCGAGCCCGCAGCAGGGAGCAGCCCCCCACGGCCGGCCGCAGTCACCATCACACCGCGGGAGGCGGAGCGAACAGCCAGTCACCACCGTCCGCACCGAACAGCCGCCACCGCCCGCCGCCAAAGGAAAAAAAAAGGAAAAAAAAAAAGTATACATGCAGTTTACTGATAGACTACGGGACTCTTTAAATAAGCAGCTTGATAACCGTGAAGCAAAAGAAGCCTTAATGTTAAAATTAGCTGTGGAAAATGCGAATACGGACTGTAAAAAAATACTCCAGGCGATGCCAGCGAATACTACACTAGTGCAAATGATTGAAGCATGTAACCGTGTTGGGTCGGTGGAACATCACACCGCCGCGTTAGCTGGAGCTTTTGCAGCAGCTCTGCAAGTCGGAGACAAACGTTGCTTTCGCTGCCATGCTACGGGACACATTGCTATTGAATGTCCCTACAAGGAAACAGGGGGAGGCGCAGTGACGCTGCCCGCCCACCCCCCCCTCGACCTGTCCCCGCTGAACGGATGGCACTGCGCGTGCGCAACTGGGACGAGTTAAAGGCAGCGAACTCATTTTAATAAAGACCGCCTTTGCGAACTCATTTTAATAAAGACTGCCTTTTCGGGGAAAGGTGATGAATATGTATAGACGTATGATGAATATGTAACATTTTGCTGACTAACTGGAGTGATAATTGTGTGTCTTGTTTGTAAATGCCCAGGTATTTTATGTTAAAGGTACTTTATGGTACTTTATGGTACTTTACGGTACTTTACGGTATTTTGTGGTATTTTGTGGTGTTTTATGCTAAAAGCATTTGTTTTGTGGGTGTGTGTATTTTATGTTAAAAGCATTTGTGGATATTTTATGTTAAAAACATTTGTGTGTGTTGTGGGTGTGTGTGTTTGAGACGCGGCGCCGCTGTGAAGCGAGTGAGTCCTGATTTGTGGTTCTGTAACTCTGTGTGGGTCCCGTTGAAGGAAAAAAAAAAAAAAAAGAAAAAAAAAAAAGAAAAAAAAAGAAAAAAAAAAAAGGTATTGGATTATCCCAGAGATTTGGGATGTTTGGGAATGAAAACGAAGCACAATAGCTAATAAGAAACAATCTAGAAAATAAGTATAAGGAGTCAGAAGAGATGGGTAACACTCAGAATAAGGGTATTTTAAAGAAAAGCCCCCTTGGTCGTATATTGACACATTGGAGGGATATTGTTGGAACCGGGGGTACAGAGAATAAGACGACTCTCATTAAATATTGTAATCAATGGTGGCTGATTTATAAGCTGGAAGATGGAACTAAGTGGCCACTTAATGGGTTAGTTCCACTTCATGGGTCAATTGATTATAACACTATCTTGCAATTAATGTTGTTTTAAGGAGAGAAGGAAAATAGGATGAAGTGTCATATGCAGATATGTTTTTCACCCTCCGAAATCACCCGGAGTGGCAAAGGGACTGTGGAATGGTGCTGCCACAGGACCCTATGGTACTCGCCCTCGAGTGGGAAAATAACAAAGAACTTAAAGGTAAACTGAAGCAGTGTTGCTCGGCATGTAGTATCGGACAAAGGTGTACTAAAATAGATAAATTCACCGGGCATCAGAACAAGATCTAACTGATTTGCTTAAGCCTCCCCCTCGATCACAGAAACAGAATGTATGACTGAGATGGAAAAACAATTAATTTTTAAAAAAACTGCAGGGGATTTGGCTAAGGACCATATCCTTTGATAACCTGGGGGCGAGGATATGCTTGTGTTTCCACAGGACGAGGACCACGATGGGTACCAGCCCGTGGTGTGCGGCCTTGGTTGGGATCATCATCCTCTACTGTTGCGGTTTCAGTGCCTCATGGATCTCCATCCAACCTAGAGCAAACATCTGGGTCACACTTGCCAACATGACGGGACAGAACCACATGTGCCTCTCGATGGCCAGCGCAGCCAACCCATTTACGACATGTTTAGTTGGAATTCCGCTTTCAGACAAGGAAGTTGTAGCTGTTGTTAATAGTACCTCAGTAGGGCATCATATTATGTCTAAATGGAATGTTAATCTGACGGGAAATGCTAGTAAGGAAGCGGTAACCAACTGGGATGGCTGGGCCACCTATTTGCCGGTCGTTTCATTGGAGCCACAGGAATTAGATATTTTGGGAAGTGTGAGTGCCTATGCCTGTCTAAGCTTTAATTATACTGGACGTGATAACACCGTAATTGATGTACCAGCAAGTTTATCCGTCTATAAGAACGCATCTGTGTGGTGTAATTATACCACCTCTAAAATATCTAAGTCTTCAAACAAACCTTTAGCCTTGCCGGCCGGTGTGTTTCTCATCTGTGGGGACCGGGCTTGGCAAGGTGTTCCTTCTCATATTGCAGGAGGCCCTTGTACTCTGGGCCGCCTAACATTGTTAACACCAAAAACGTCCATGATTTTAAATATTAACAGACTCCATGGGCGATCAAAACGATCAGTGAATCATTATCGAGAAGATTGTAAGGACAATGTGGATTTTTGGGAGGCAGATAAGACTATCGTAGCCTCAGTCTTAGCACCTGGTGTCGCTGCCGCAAAAGCCCTAGCGACACTTAATAAATTAGGATGTTGGCTTGCTAAGCAAAACAATGCCACATCAAAAGCTTTAAGTGCTTTGCTGGTAGATACAGATTCTATTAGGCACGCCACTTTGCAAAATAGAGCAGCTATAGATTTTCTGTTATTAGCACAAGGACATGGGTGTGAAGAGTTTGAAGGCATGTGTTGTATGAATTTAAGCGATAACTCTCAAACAGTATTTCAACAGATAAAGAAATTGAAAGAGCTATCTGAAAAATTAACCACAAGCTCAGTAGGATTAGAATCTTGGCTGAAAGGGTTAGGATTAACAGGATGGTTAGTAGAATTAGCGAAAGGAGGACTTGTTTTGCTCATTGTATTAGTTGCAATTATTATTGTAGTGCCTTGTCTGTTGCAGTGTTTGCTAAAAATGATTGAACCTTTAATGCACTCTATTTGGCTTGTAAAAACAAAGAAAGGGGGAATTGTAGGTGACCCGTTTTACGACAGGTTAGAGCTGATTGTAACAGCAGTACAGTAATTGAAACAGCAGTGCTGTAAAGGTCAATGAAGGGACACAGTAAGGTAAACAAGAGTAACCAGAAGCAGTCAGAACCAGAAAGAAGTTTGTTGTTACACTAAAGAATTTCTTTGTTATGTTTAAGTGCACAAATTTAGAAATGTTTAAACAGGTGTTAGAGCGCGTGTAGTAGATAAGGAAGCTTTATAAACCCCTGTAAGTGCGCATTAAAGGGTCTCCGCTTTCCACCTATGCCGGAGTCCGTGCCTTCATTCCCTCATGCAGCCCCCAGGGGCACCTCCCGGGCTGCCTGCACTGTCCTGCCCATGGCCCAGAGCAGGGCCCTGGGCTCTGTCCCAGCCACCCAGACCAGCCCCACAGGAGGGGCAATTTGCATGGGATGTGTCAGGGATGTCTGCGCGCGCGCGCGCACACACACACACACACACACACCCCCCACCCCCCCCTCCATGTCAGAGAGGAGGCTCCCTGGTACCTGCACCCCCACCCTCTCAGCCCAGCTCTCCTTCTCCTCCACAGCTGCACCCACGACAACAGCACCAACTCCTCGAGAAGGTAACCTGTCCTCCCCACCAGCATTGGGTCTTCTCGGGGCCAGGCTGTGACCCACAGCCAGAGGGAAGGGGCTCCTTGCTGGGGTGTGAAATTCCCAGGAGGAGGCACCGGGGTAGCGGTGGGATGGTGGGTTGGGGAAGGCTGTCATTTACCCAGCAGGGTGGCAGCTTCCCCATCCCTCACTCCTGGGGTCCTCTACCCCCAGTGGAATGGGGGCCAGGAGGGGGGTGGCCTGCTGCCACTATTTCTGTGTTCCTGCCATGCAGATCCCACCCGGGGCCGTCCGACCGGCAGCGGGAGAGTCTCATTGCCCGTCATCATCTGCATCATCCTGGGAGCCCTTCTCTGCCTGCTCCTGGCCCTCCTGGCCGGGCAAGTGCGAAGCGCCAGGGCTGGGCGCAGAGGTGGGTCCTTCCCCCGTGGTCCCAGGGGAAGATGCCTCCTGGCAAGGCCAGGGGTGCTGTGGGGTGTCAGCGAGTGGTACAGGCAGAGCTGGGCGAATAAGAGTGTGTGCTGCCTGCTGTCCCATGTGCTGCCCCATTGACTGCCTGAGCCTGGGCCACCAGCAGCAGGGGTAGAGAGAGTCCAGTCACGGGGGAGTTATGGATGGGGCAAGGAGAGAAATGGCAGAGCTGGGCTGGGGGGGATGGGACCAGAGGGGAGACAGATGTGGACATTCCACTGGCAGCGCTCTGGGCAGTGCTGGAGTAGGCTCTGGGTCAGGGGAGATGCCAGGAGGAGTGTGGGGAAGCAGGGTCCATCCGCATGGTTTCAAGCCCCTGGGCTGTTCCTCTGCCCAGCTCTGACCTCCCCCGGGCAGGGCAGGGGCCATGCTATGGATCCATGGGGCAGAGAGGGGGCAGCTCCAGCAGGAGAGGAAAGGTGGGAGCTGCTCCAAGCTCAGCACCAAGGACCTGACCCAGGAGCCAGAGGGGCACAAGGGCTGTGTCTGAGGGGATGGTACGAGGGTGTTGCTGCCCCAGAGCATCTCCATGGGGACATTGCCCTCACTGCGGCAGTGGCAGCGGTGCCTGGATAGCACAGTGGGGCCGTGCTGTGGGGATAGCCCTGGGCTGTCCAGGGGAACAGGGCTGGAGGAGCAGAGTGGGATCCCGTTCCCTCTCTGCCCAGCCCTGGGCCAGCCCTGCCTCTGTCCACAGGCTCCGAGAGAGCTTGGGAGCCTTTCCCTGAGGCCGTGTATGAGGAGATCGGTTACAGCCCGGCGTGGGAGAAGCAGGCGAGGTTCAGCGGCTCAGGTGGGTGTGGGTCCCTCATGGGGGGCACATCTACAACGCTCTTTCCCCTGGCCCCCACCCAGGGCTGACGCCCTGCAGCCCCCTGGCCCATGGTCCCTGCAGCGCTGAGGCTGTGGGCTCTGTGGGGAGAGCGGCCAGGTCCTGGGCCCAGGAGAGAAGCTTCCTCCCTGCCAGTTCTTCCCATCCCAGCCAGGGACAGTCCCTCTCTGCCTGCCCTCGCGCCCCATCTGACACCTGAGGGGTGAGGGCAGGGGCTGTCCCGGGGTATCTTTTGGAGTCTCTTGGAGACAGGGTTTGTCCCAGGGGAGCGGGGTGAGTCCTGAGCCCTCCTCCCCACTCAGCCCTGGCTCTGTGGGTCCCCGTCCCCAGCAGCACTGACCACAAGCCGGGTCAGCAGAGCGCACTCCCGTAACACCCGCTGCGCCTCTCTCCAGGCTCCGATTCAGAGGGACCCCTGACCAAGCTGCAGCCCTACCCCGGGGACAGCAAGGAGGAGCATGGTCCCAGGTCAGCACCAGGTAACGGGGGGCAGGGAGGGGTTGATCCCTCCTCCCTGCAGACATGTGATGGACAGTGGTGTCACTGAGTGTCCCCGTTAGAGCTGGGGAGGACACGGGCGAGGGTCTCCTGTGGTGCTGCCAGCACCAGTGTCTGAGCCCCATGTCCCTGCACGTCTTCCTGTCCTCTGCTCTGCAGGACATATCTTCTCGCTGTCCCCAACTCCTTTCTCCTTGCAGATGTCCCTGTCCTGCCCGGAGGTGACCCAGTGGATGGCTATGATGATGCCAGGGAGGTTTCTGTCCCTGGGGAGGATCCTGCATCTGGGCAGGGAGACTGGGAAATGCCCAGGCCACCAGAGGAGGGAGCAGGGCCCAGGGATGCACCTGGAGGTGAGAAGGAAAGAGCGCTGCCGGGTCCTGGGGTGCCATCCCTGGTGCTGGATGAATCGCTGCCGTACTGAGAGCCCAACGTCCTGGGATGGGGGAACCTGCCCTGGGAGTTTTCCTTGGGGGGACCAGGGGTGCGAGAGGGAGCTGAACATCTCAGGACTGGTGAGGAGACGGGAGGAAGGTGATGTACAGACCAGGAGGGGCACCCCGTGGGGCGACCGTGCAATGGCCTGCCTTGCTGCTTTCAGGGGCAAACCTGCGCTCCCAGAGAAGTGCTGGGGCCCCTGGAGCTGCGGGAGATGCCTGGTCCCTGTCCCTGGAGAGCACGGGCTATGATGATGCTGAAGAGGTGTCTCTGGCACATCCCCCTGAGGACACAAAGGCTGTGACACCAGAGCTCAGCGCACAAGGGTCCCTGAGCCCCGGGCCAGGAAAGCCCATCCCTGCCGTGGGGCTGGGTGCAGCCGGGAGGGAGGAGAGGTCTGTGCAGCTGGGAGAGCCGTGAGCACCAGGGAACCATCTCCCTTTTCCCATGGGCAGCAGAAACAGCCTGGCATTCCCTCTTTTTATTCCCCTGGTTTTGTGCCGTGCCTCCATGTTTGTTGGTATTAAAAGCCTTTGGGGGGTTGAGCCAGAGCTGGTGCTTGCCTGCCCAGGTGTCAGGGTGTCTCCCTGAGGGTGACTGGGGGGAGCAGAACACACAGACATGGCGGTGGGGAAGGGGCACGTCTCGGGGACAGCAGGCTCGGGGTCAGGCTGTGGGGCTGTGCGAGCCCATGGTCCCTGGGGAATATTCCTGCTGACAGAGACATTTCCATCCTGCCAGCCAGTTTCCAGCAAAAATGGCTCTCTGCAAGGCCCCGTGATGCACCCCAGCGGGAGCGCCCATCTCCTCACACCCAGGGTTCCCCAGTTGCTCTTCCCCCAGGCCCTGCTGGGGCCACGCTGGTCCCACAGTGCCGAGGCCATGACAGAGCTGCCGTGTTGGTGTGAGCCCTGGGCTGTGGCCCTACAGAAGTGAGCCCTAAGGTGGCCACAGTGCCCTGGACACCCCGTCCAGCCCCAGAGGGTATCACAGCCCGTGGATCACCTCCCACAGTGGATGGGAGGCAGCTCTGCTCCCCACTGCCCTGGCACAGGGTGCAGAGCCACTTGCTGGGGCACACGGGGCTGGGATTACCCCTTCGCTGGCTCTGCCAGGACCCCAGGCTCCATGGGCTGTTCCTGCTGCCTTGGGCCCTCGCAGACCCCAAGCACTGCTGCAAGATCCCCAGAGCTGTCTCCTTCCTGGGCAGGGCTGTAAGGCCCCACGGCAGCCCTGGGACCCCCTCCTGCTGCTGCGCTCCAGCCCCCACCCCTGCCCTCCTGCTGCCTCGCCAGGGTGTCAGTGGGGGTTTGTGTCGGGGCAGCACCTGTGTGCAGGTGTGGGGGGATGGGAGCAGGGGCAATGGGGGGACCTTTCCCTCAGCACTGTGGGAGGCAGAGGAGGGAGAGGCCAGAGAGAAGCGGAAGGATCCCCATGAGATGTGGGCTGGTGCCCAAAGCCGTCATCCAGCCCCTGGCCTGGAGAAGGGCCTGCCTGGGAGGATGCTCACGTGGGCACAGTTCCATGGCGAGGGTATTTTGTGTCCCTCCCCTAAAGCAGGCACTGCCGGGACCTGCGCCAGGGTCCCTCTCCCTGGGCTGGGGCTTTCACCTGCCCCAGCTCCCATGGGCAGAGAAACCTCTCACGCAGGAGCCAGGCAGGGAGAAGGGTTTGACACTTGGGCAGGAACCTGGAGCCCAAACTGCCCTCCCTGCTCCCACTGGTGGGTCTCCACACCCCTACGCCTCTTCCCTGATGGGCTTCTCTGCTGCAGGCTGGAAGGTGCGTTGGGTGTCCATGGCAGGGCTCCCTGTGGGGATAAGCCACAGCTGGGTAGCACTGCAAACAGCAGGATCCATCTCTAGAGCAGAAGAGGGGAGGAGGCAGCTGTCACCAACAGCCTCTCCCACAACAAGGTTGCCTGTTCCCTGCTGGAAGCTCCTTCACCCCTGGGGTGACCCTGGGGGGTTCAGAGGGAGCCCAGGCTCACACACCCCTCTGCCCAGGTCCCTAGAGCTTTCCTGCTGGCAGCCCCTGGCCCCGGAGCCAGCCCCGCCATCCCCAGCCCTGGGCCCATCTCTCCCTGTGGAGATGCAGGGCTGGAGCCTGCCCCGGCGGGAGTTTCCCAGGGGATGGAGGCTGTGTTTGCAGGGCCCATGGGTGTCACCCATCACCGTGGGGGTCTCACCCTGGGAACGCTGCTCTCCCTTAGGCTTTCCACAGCCGTGCTCTGCACAGTGTGGGGCAGCAGTGCAGAGGGTCGGGGTCTCACCGTCACGCCCCTCAGGTAGGTCCTGGGGAGCTGCAGGAGCAAGCACAGATGTGGGGCACAGTGCTGATCCTGCATTGCTCCAGAGAACGGACCCAGCCTGCAGGGACAGGTGGCTCAGGCCCCAAATGCCATGAAAGGGGCTCTCTCTGCTCAGGTGTGCTGCCCCCTCCCACCCCCCCAGGGCCTGTGGCTCATCTCCCCAAGGAGGAGGAGGAGGCAAACCTCTGCCAGGTGCCAGAGTAAGGGAGAACTATTACACCTGGGGGAGGGCAGAGCTGGTGGGGAGGTGGCATGGGACAGACACTGGGCTCTTCTCCCCGGTCCCCACCTGGGGCAGCTTGAGTCCCCAGGTCAGTGTCCGTGCTGGTGTCTGCCCACCATCCTGTGTTCAGAAGATATCCCCACCCCGCTTCTTCTTTGCTTCACTTTTATACCTTATTTCTCAGAATTTGGGCCCACCGTTCCCAGGGGCTGGGCACCCTGCAGTGAAAGGCCATGTCTCACACACCATTTGGGTTTCGGATGTTTTTGCCAGGGGAGCAATTGAGGCACCATCTCCTGGCCCTCCCCACCTGTGCACGGCTGTGGACAGGCCTGTGCCTCCCTGTTCCCACCAGCATGGGGAGGGATGGAGGCACCAAACCCCTCAGGAACAAGAGGTGGGTGCCGGCCCTGCCAGTCCCACCTCTGCAGGGCTGTGCCTGACCTCAGCAGCTCCGGGTTCCCTGAGCCCAGGCTCTGCTCAAGCCAGTGCTGATGGCAGAGGGAAAAGGACCTGGAGACAGGGTGAGGGTAAGAAATGTCGCTCCTCCAGCTGGGAGTCGCACAGGCCTGCCCAGGCTCGTCCAGCTCAGACAGCCCTACCTGCTGGCCCAGAGGGCTGCTTCCCACCTGGAATGGGATCTCCAGCTGGAGACAGGACAATCTCAGGCCCTTCCCCCTGCAAAGCCACCAGGGCAGTGTGGCTCTGGTCCCAAAGGACACCAGCACCCTCACACCACATCTCTCCGTGCAGCCAGAAAGGATTCCCAGGGTGCTGCTGCTGTCTGTCGCCTCCCGCAGATCTCCCCACAGGGGCTCTGCTGCCAAGCACTGTCCCTGGATGGTGGGTGGGGTGGGTCTGTGGTGCGGGGCAGTGACCTGAGCTCGGGGCCAGCACAGCTGCTGCCCCTCTGCTGAGAGGGGCCTCAAAGGAGGCAGAGGCCTCCTCAGCCCACAGCCAGGCCCTGGGTGGGCAGGGCAGGCCCACAGTGCCTGGAGAGGACCAGTGCTCCAGCTCCAGCCTGTGCACGCCTGAGGCTGGGGAGTCAGGGAAAAAGCACCCTTGGAGATGCTGGGGATGGAACCCAGGACCTCCCACATGCGAAGCGGGCGCTCTGCCACTGAGCTACATCCCCTTGACGCCTGCCAGCAGGAGAGACACTCTCCTCCCGTGACGTGTCTCTGACAAGCACAGCCCTGTTGTCCCCTGGGTGCCCAGGGACCCTCTGCAGAAAACAGCACTTGAACCCTCCCGAGATGGGCATAGTCAGCACTACCTCTGCACTGGGGCCCGATCCTGGCACAGGGCTGCACTGCAGAGCGCTGCCCCTGCACCATCTCTGCAGGGCAATGGGGCAGGAGGAGGCTCTTGCTGCAGGCACTGCTCCCACGCTCTGATGGCACCCCAGGGTGTACGGTGGGGGGACATGGGGGCAGAAACCTCACACCCCCTCATCCAGGTACCGGGCCTCCCCCTGCACCCCTCTTCCTGCCAGCATCCCTGGAGGTGGGGTGAAGGGCAGGCTTCCCTCTCCCTGGGGCTGATGCCCAGAGAGGACCACGTAGGTGTTTCATCAATCACTGCAGCAGGGGGCAAGGGGGGCCAAGAAACTCTGCTCAGGACAGCCTGGGACTGACCAACGCTGGCGCCCAGGCACTGCAGTGGCTGATCCTCAGCACGGCTTGGTCAACTGTCCTGGGCACATCAGAGGTCTCGCTGCGACAGACCTCCGGAGGAAGGATGCTGTAATTCAGGCCTCGGCTCCAGGGAGTGCCTCTCCCTGGCACTGGGGGCACGGTGGCCTCTGGTCTGGGAACTGAGGACCAGGTGAAGGAGGAGTGTGAGGAGGGGAGCAGCCTGTGCCCCACCGAGAATGACAAAGAGGAGAGAGACAGGGTCTTTGCAGAGACCCTGCAGAGGAGAGATGTGGATCCCTGTGGAGCAGGGAAGGAGAGACAGCTGGAGACCACCCCAATGCAGCACTGAATGGAGAGTCCTGCCCAGGGGGAGGCTGGGGACTTGTGGTGCTGGAGGAAGGCTCCTGCTAAGCCACAGATGTGCAGCTCCAGAGCAGGGAGAGTGCTCTGGCAAGAGGTGAAGGAGCAGCAGGGCTGGGGCAGGCTGGAAGGCGGCAGACGGGCTCTGCAAAAATCTAAGGGAGAAAATCATTGCTGAAGCCCGGGGTTGAACCAGGGACCTTTAGATCTTCAGTCTAACGCTCTCCCAGCTGAGCTACTTCAGCCCTGGCCCAGCAGCCCCTGGCCCCGTGCCAGCCGTGCCAGGCCACCGGCTGACACACACGAGGAGCGCTCCTCAGGGAGGTTCCCAGGGAAAAGCTGTGCCCAGCCCCGGGCAGAGGGCACCTGGCCTCTCCCTGCCTCCAAGGCCAGGTGGGCTCCAGGTTTGGTGGAGGCCAGCTTACACTGGCTGTGCCCAGATGAGTGTGGGCCTTGGACAAACGTGACAGCGCTGAAGGTAAGTGGGCAGGCCAGGCATGTGCAACTGCAAAGACTGAGGGTGGAAGAAGCGTGGGGCTGGTGGAAGACCTTATCTCCTTCCCCATGGAAGGCCTCCTCCCACCCTTTCTCCTTGGCTGACCTTCACTCCTTCATTCCCAACTCTTCTACCTCCTCCCCTCTGAGCAGCGCAGGGGGATGGGGATGGGGGTTGTGGTCCGTCCATAGCAGTTGCTCTCTGCTGCTCCTTCCTTCTAACACTTTTCCCAGGAGCTGCCTCCTCTGGGCTACAGTCCTTTGAGACAAACCTGCTCCAGCATGGGCTCTCCTCAAGCCACACATCTTTCAGGAAATATCCTACATCTCCGGTGCTGGGTCCTCCACAGACTGCAGGGCTTACCTTCTCCACCGTGATCTCCTCCATGGGCTGCAGGGAAAGACCTGCTCTACTGTGGTCTTCTCCACAGGCTGCAGGAGACTATCTGCTCTGGCACCTGGAGCACCTCCCCTCCCACATTCTTCACCAACCTTGGTGTTTGCAGGGCTGTTTCTCACACTTGTTTCCCCTCACTCCTCTCCCCCTCTGGCAGGTGTGTCCTGTCTTAAATAGGCTTTCACAGAGGCTCCACCAGCTTCCCTGATGGGCTCAGTTTTGGCCAGCAGTGGGTCCATTCTGGAGCTGGCTGGAACCACCTCTGTCTCATATGGATGCAGCCCCCAGCATCTTCTCAGACAGGCCACCCATGAAGCCCCCCAACCCCAAAATTTAGACATGGACACCAGCTGCTTCGGAAGTGATTGGCACTGAAGCCCAGCTCCTCCTGGCACCCCGACTGCCGGTGCTGGGCTGGATGTTCAAAAGGAGGGTTCCCTCTACACATCATGCCACCGATGCCACATGGAGCAAGTGGGTCACACTGATCACACAACGAGCTCGAATAGGAAACCCCAGTTGCCCAGGAATCTTGGAAGTGATCACGGACTGGCCAGAAGGCAAAGATTTTGGAATGTCACCAGAGAAGGAGGTGACACATGCTGAAGAGGCCCCACCATATAATAAACTGCCAGAAGATGAGAAGGAATATGCCCTGTTCACTCATGGATCCTGTCATACTGTGGGAAAGCATCGAAGGTGGAAAGCTGCCGTGTGGAGTACTACACGACGAGTTGCAGAAGCCACTGAAGGACAAGGTGAATCGAGTCAGTTTGCAGAGGTGAAAGCCATCCAGCTGGCTTTAGATATTGCTGAGTGAGAGAAGTGGCCAGTGCTCTACCTCTATACCGACTCCTGGATGGTGGCGAATGCCCTGTGGGGGTGGTTACAGCAATGGAAGCAGAGCAACTGGCAGCGCAGAGGCAAACCCATCTGGGCTGCCAAACTGTGGCAAGATAGTGCTGCCCGGCTAGAGAAGCTGGTTGTAAAAGTACGTCACATAGATGCTCTTGTACCCAAGAGTCAAGCCACTGAGGAACATCAAAACAGCCAGCAGGTGGATCAGGCTGCTAGGACTGAAGTGGTGCAGGTGGATCTTGACTGGCAACATAAAGGTGAATTATTCCTAGCTCGGTGGGCCCATGACACCTCAGGCCATCAGGGAAGGGATGTGACATATAGATGGGCTCGTGATTGAGGGGTGGACTTGACCATGGACGCTATTGCACAGGTTATCCATGAGTGTGAAACATGCGCTGCAATCAAGCAAGCCAAGCGGTCAAAGCCTCTCTGGTATGGAGGACGATGGCTGAAATAGAAATATGGGGAGGCCTGGCAGATTGATTCGATCCCACTCCCACAGACCCGCCAAGGCAAGCGCCATGTGCTTACAATGGTGGAAGCAACCACCGGATGGCTGGAAACATATCCCGTGCCCCATGCCACCACCCGGAACACTATCCTGGGCCTTGAGAAGCAAGTCTTATGGCGACATGGCACCCCAGAAAGGATTGAGTCAGACAATGGGACTCATTTCCGAAACAACCTCATAGACACCTGGGCCAAAGAGAATGGCATTGAGTGGGTGTATCACATCCCCTATCACGCACCAGCCTCCGGGAAAATCAAACGATACAAGGGACTGTTAAAGACTACACTGAAAGCAATGGGTGGTGGAACCTTCAAAAACTGGGATACACATTCAGCAAAAGCCACCTGGTTAGTCAGCACTAGGGGATCCACCAATTGAGCTGGCCCTGCCCAGTCAAAACCCTTACGTACTGTAGAAGGGGATAAAGTTCCTGTGGTGCATGTAAAAATCATGCTGGGGCAGACAGTCTGGGTTACTCCTGCCTCAGGCAAAGGCAAACCCATCCGTGGGATTGCTTTCGCACAAGGGCCTGGATGCACTTGGTGGGTGATGCAGGAGGATGGAGAAGTCCAATGGGTACCTCGAGGAGATCTGATTTTAGGTGAAAATAGCCAATAGTGTGAACTGTATGATGTTAATCACTGTCATATATTGTATATAATCATTTATATAATGTGTATATTGTATATAATCATACAGTATACTGTAGATAATCATTGCTATAGTTGTCTTCTATATCAAAGGTATTACAGTAAGAATCACCTGAATCAATGAAGAGCGAACTCTGATGAAACCGAGCAAAGTGCAGCAGTGATGGAATCAGAACGGGCTTCAGCAACTGGCACACAGTTGAGACTGACATCTTGGTATGTGCCCTAATCAATACCAGCTGGGACATTTATGTCAATCAAAATCAAAAAATAAAGACAGATAACGAAGAAAATAAAACTCATTTACGAGTCCTACGTGAAGTAGGACGAGAACAAACTTTTAGTGCTTTAAAATTGCCTAACATCAAGGTTTCCTAATATTGCTCAATGGGCACAAAAACTTATTTATAATAATCTTAACAGTAATATTATTCACTGTTGTTGTCTTTTATGTGAGCAGTAAATGTTGTCTTTCTCTTTGTAACACGATGATCCCAAGTATTAAGTAAATAGGTCCTGATGGACAAAAGGAGAGGAGGGTCTGTGAAAGGCAAGACGCCAACTGCAGTACGACCGGCTTCGAAGAATGAACGCTACCTGAGACCAGGAGCTTTTGCCTCGGCGTCCATATGACTCCAAGATCCAACCTGAGCCAGCTCTTGCCAGCTGAGAAACCCCAAACCAAGGACAAAACAAGGGAAGATTTACCCGTCAATGAAACCAGGCGTATAACCACGGCCAAACCCGCAACCGACCAGAATCCAGGATAAATCCCCCCGCCTGCACGGCACATCCGTTTAGAACAATGCAGACTGACACACCACTGACCACTCGTCTGCACCACCTGCACGGGACAAGCGTGTCCTGACAACTCCGTACCCGTTCCGCGAGCAATAGTAACTGATTAGCCCACCCCTTAACATGAGGGATTTGATTGGTCTGCACAACTGTACTGTAACTTACATCAACAGCGAGGTAACATATCTAAACCCTGTTTGGTGGCACCAGGAGGTGGAGGAAGAGGAAGCAAAACAAGGCAAGAGGAGGAGGAGGAGGAAGAAGAAGCAAGAGGAGGCAAGAGGAGGCAAGAAGAGCAACCAGGAGGAGAAGGAGGAGGGAAAAACAGGAGGTAAAAGGAGGAAGAGAAGGAGAGGCAAGGGAGGCTACAGGAGGAAAAGGGAGAATTAGAAGGTGGCAACAGGAGGCAACAGGAAGAGGAGGAGGAGAATGCAACAGGAGGCAACAAGAGGTAAAAGGAGGAGGCGGCAAAACCTGGAGAAGGAGGAGGAGGCAAAGGTAGGCAAGAGGAGGAATAGAACATAAAGGAGGAGATGGGAACAGGAGGCAACAGGAGGTGGTGGAGGAGGAGGCAAAATGAGGCAACAGGAGGAAGCAAGAGCAAACAGGAGGAGGAGGAGGAGGAAAAACCAGGAGGCCACAGGAGGAAGAGCAAGAAGAGGCAAGAGGAGGCTACAGGAGGAAAAGGGAGAAGTAGAAGGAAGAGGTGAGAGGAGGTAACGGGAGGAGGAAAACGAGGAAACAGGAGAAGGAGGCAACTTAAGGCAACAGGAGGACGAGGCAAAAGGGTGTGACAAAGGGCAAAGGATGAAATAAGAAGAGGAGGAGGAAGAGCCAACAGGAAGCAATAACAGGCAACAGGAAGAGTAAGATGCAAGGGGAGGCAAAAGGAGGAGAAGAAGGAGGAAGAGGCCAGAGGACACAACAGGAGAAGGAGGCAACAGGAGGCAACTTAAGGGAACAGGAGGAGGAAGAATAAAAAGAAACAGAAGGCAACCGGAGGCAGAAGGTGGCAAGAGGAAGAGGAGGAGCAGGCAACAGGCGGCAACGGGAGGAAAAAGGGGGCAATGGAAGGAGGAGGGAAAAGGAGGCAACAGAGGAGGAAGAGGAGGAAGAGGAAACAGGAGGCAACAGGAGGGACCAGGAAGAGGAGTAGGAGAAGGCAACAGTAAGCAACATGAGGCAACAGGGGGAAACAGGAGGCAAAAGGAAGCAAGGGGAGGCAACAGAAGGAGGAGGAGGATTCAACATGAGGAAAGAGGAGGAGGAGGAAGAGGAGGAGAAGGAGAAGGAAAAGGAGGAGGAGGAGAAGGAGGAAGAGGAGGAGATAACAGGTGGAAAATTGAGGAGGAGGCAAAAGGAAGCAACAGGAGGCACCAAGAGGGGGACGATGCAATAGGAATCACCAGGATGGTAAGGAGGAGAAGGCAACAGGAGGCAACAGGAAGAGGAGGGGGAGGAGGACGAAACACCCCTATATTCCCTCTAGATTTTAAGTACATCAAAACTCAGGGATGGAGCACATGCCATGTCTGTTTGTCTTCAGCCATTCAGAAAATCCAGGCCTATTGCTGAAGTCGTTACTCACAGGAGTCCACATCACGGCCATCGCTCATCTCAGGAACAGAGGGGAAAGCTCTGGATGACAAAAGATGTCAGGACGCGCTCCAGAAAAAAAGAGAACATCAGTGCAAGAAGATCCCCGTCACCTAATTGCAAAGAAATAATTCCCACTCAATGAAATGAGCACCCAAAACGAAATGCAGAGAACAGCATCCGCCAACAAAACTGTTTCAGTGGCAGAGCTGCAGGCTGACGACCTTACCCTCACTGTCACAGGGCCCCAATTATCAGCCATTACCAAGCCCCTTTTGAAAGACTCCACTGCACGTCACCTTCTCTGAAGAGGACCTGCTGCTCACCCGTTGCCTGCGGTAGCAGCAGAGCCCTCTGGCTCTCCAGCCCACACTTTCCCACCTTGTCTGCAGGAGTGACCGGCTTTCAGCTGCTACTTCAACGGCTCTCTGGGCCGTGCTCCTTTTCTGTCTCGCTTCCCGCTCTATCAGGCAGGGTGGGCTTCTTGTCATTCTAGGCTGAGCCCAACTTCTCAGGAGGCGGATGACACTGCTGTCCCATTGCTTGCCTATTTTAGCATATGGAAAAGACATTGGGATTAGCAAACAATAACTCTACCCACAGCCCGTATCTGTCTAGTCTATAGCCTACAGCTCTGAAGGTATAAACCAGCTGACACTTAGATCCTGTATCTACCTACTGTATGATCTGTGCAGAAAGCCAAATCTCAATTACCTTTACTAGAGAATGGAACTGGGGGGAAAGGGGAAGAAAGAAAAGGTGGAAAAAAGGAAAAGTGTGGCATGCAATTAGAAAAGAAAGGAGCTGAGTGATCCCCAAGGCCAGCTCAGCCCACCTCGCTGTCGCTGGCGAAAAGCTGTGCAGCTTGGAGGGAAAAAAGCTGACTTTTCTGCACACAGATACCTGAGTTCAGATGGGAAACAGCGAAAAACCTTGACACGGCTCCTTTTCCCTGTCCTCCTCCCTGTGTGCATGGTGGGACCTCCTCGTTTCCCTGAAGTCCTCCCAGACTAACAGGGACGTGGCATCTGTCCAGTCCACGTGCCACGAGGAGAAACAGTTTTGGCTACGAAGGAGGTAGCAAAGAACTGCACCTGCAGAAGCAAAGGGGCAGCCACGCCTCCACCTCGGAGCTGCCCAAAGCCCAGGAGCCCCTAGCGCCTCAGCGTGTGCTTGGCCCAGAAGCCCTGCGGGGCCTGCCAGCACTGGGGACCCTGGGGACAGACACGAAGGACAACGGTCAGCCCCCTCCCCTCCCAGCATGTCCCCTCCCCGCCCCCCTTTCCCTTCCCCTCCCCTCCCTCCCTGAGCAGGCCCAGACCCCACGAGAGCACTGAGGGACGGCAGAGCTGGGCACAGCCCGGCGCTGCTGAGAGAACAGCTCCAGGGGCCACGGCCCTTCCTGAAGGCCGCCTCTGCGCAGGCCCCGTGTCCCGGCTGGCTGAGGAGCGAGCTGCGGGGGGGCAGCGGGCGCAGGGCGGCTCTGGGAGGAGAGGCCCGGGCTGCCCCTGCCCGCCCGGCAACAGCCACGCCATTGGCCAGGGCTGAGCCAATCAGCGGAGGCGGAGTTGGCCTGTCCCAGGCGGCCTGGGGCGGGGGGCGGAGTGTGAGCGGCCTGAGGAGAACTGGGTGAGAGCTGGGCCGGGGGCAGCCGGGGCGAGGGGGGACCTGGGGTGGGGATAGGCCCAGGCCCAGGCCCAGGGGTGCTGCAGGCGCAGGAGCAGGTATCTCCCAGCAGGGACGGGCCTGGGGGGACCTGGAGACCTCCCCGCCCACAGGCCCTGCCATGGCCCAGTTCAGCAGCCCTGGGCCCGAGGGCTCAGCCCCAGGGACAAGCCCACACCCAGGGTCAGAGCGGTTTCTGCTGCTGCCCCAAGGGTGGCCAGCCCCCAGTCAGCCCTGAGCCAGAGGGCAGGTATCTGAGCTGGGATGAGTGGGAAGAGACTGGAGAAGAGCTCATGGAGAGGAAGCGATGGGAGGAGGTAGAGTGTGTGTGGCACCTGGGATTAACTGACACCCTTGGCTTTGTGTCTGGATCAGGGCTGTACTTGCACATGGACTAAGTGTCAGTTGAGAGCAGAAATTCTCGTTCCTACTCCTGGGTGTTCCTCCTGCTGTTCCTCCTGCTGTTCTTCCTCCCCCCAATCTTCCTTTTCCTCCTCCTCCCGCTTCCACCTCTTCTGGTTTATTCTCCTCATCTTCCTCCTCATCTTTTCTCCCGTCCTCCTCCTGTTCTTCCTGTTCTTGCTTCTCCTCCTCCTCATCCCCCACTAAATCTAGTTTAAAGCTCTGCGTAGAAGTCTGGCCAGCATGTAGCCTAAGTAGCATTTACATAGAGGAAGTCATCTCTATTTTTTCCCTCTCCCCTCAGCCCAGAGAATCGCACACCATTATCCTCAGACTGACAGGCAGAGCGAAATCCCCAGAAGAGCAGCGGCCAAAGAGCGAGCCCAGAGGCAGCTGTAGCCAAAAGTGCCTGAGCCTGGGGCTGGCAGGGAGCGTGCGGATGTGCAGAGAGGTAGGATGAGAAAAGGAGTGTGGAGAAAAGGAGGCTGAGGGGAGACCTTCTCGCTCTCTACAACTGCCTGAAAGGAGGTTGTGGCAAGGTGGGGGTTGGTCTCTTTTCCCAAGGAAGAAGTGATAAGACAAGAAATGGCCTCAAGTTGTGCTAGTGGAGGTTTAGATTGGGTATTAGGAACCATTTCTTCACGGAAAAGGTTCTCAGGCATGGAACTGCCCAGGGAAGTGGTGGAGTCACCATCCCTGGAGGGATTTAAAAGACGTGTAGATGTGGCACTTAGGGACATGGTTTAGTGGTGGGCTTGGCAGTGATAGGTTTAAGGTTGGACTCAATGATTTTCCAACCTCAATGATTCTATGATTCTATGATTATTGCCTTTTCAGACTGGAATTCATGATTCTTTCTCCTTAACCGTTGGCATTTTGGGCACTTCCCTGTGGTATTTAGCCCACGGCAGGAGGTCATGCAGAGCGGCTGTGTTTCTGGCCGCACCCTGGAGAGAAGGCACCCGTGTGCCCTGAAAAGGGGGGTGGCGAGATGGGCTGTGTCCTTGGGGCAAGCCTGTGCCTGCAAGACGCTCGGCCATGGGGTGAGAGCGGGCAGGGCAGGGCTGGGCTGCTTTCACTGGGCAGGGGTTAGCTCCGGTCAGGTGAAATGGTGCTGCCAGAGCTCTCTGCCTTGCTTACACTGTTGGTCTCGGTGCTCTCCCCTCGTCCTAATCTGGCAATGCTTTGGCTGAGGCATAGACATGAAATGGAGAGAGCCGATGGTCCTCACTCACGCACAGCCGTTCCCCCTGCAGCTGAAGGTGACCAGCCAAGATCTTTGGGGGTCTGTTGTTTTATTCGGCTCATATCAGGGAGATTAGAGGAGCTGTGTAGAGGGAATGTCGGAGTCCAAAAGTGGGAGCAGGTGCCTGGGGCTTGATCAGCGTCACCTGGAAGGGAAAAGTGAGAAGAAGACAAGGTGACCGTGGTGCCTTGTTCTCCAGAAGACTTGTCTTCAGGGAAGGCCGTCTGGCAGAACAAGTTGATGGATGTGCATTTGCCATTTCTCGTGCATTGCTGTGGGCATGCCTGGGCACTTTTAGCTCCCTCCCCCTGTCCCAGTGGCACGCTTGTTGGAAACCTCCTGTGTTCTCAGGACATTTCCAGTGCTCTGCTGCTGTTACTGATTGACATTTCTCCCCTTTTTGGGCAGGAATGGAAAGGCAAGAAGAAAGGAGTTTAGGGGCAGGTAAAACACAGACTTTGCTGGCTGCCCCTGCCCTCCCGGCTGATCCCCAGTGCAGGAGACCGCTCTTAGTCTGCTTGTCCCTGCTGCGGCGCTGTGTCCCCCTGTGTTCAGCTTGCGATGGGTGAGCGTGTGTCAGCATGGAATGGCTGAGCTAGTGGAGAGGCCAAGGTGTGTTCCTTGGCCTCCCTCTGCTCGGCTTTGGGCCAAGGCAAGGGAGCAGGCCTGCTGTCCTGCGGGTTGTCACTCCAGTGAGGTGGCCTTGAGTTCTCAGAAGCCCCGTCAGAAGGGGGAGCTGCTTAAGGGCTGGTTGTTGCAAAGCAGAGGAGGAGAGGCAGGCAGGCTGCCTTACCTTTCCCAGGCAGTAGTCTGCCGGCCCCGGCTTCACTGTTTTGTCGCCTCCAAGGCTACTTTTGGTTCCCATCGTGTACGTGGGAGCCCTTTTCTTGTAAATGTCCAGTTCCACCTTAGGGAATGCAGCAGGACCTGGCGTCTGTAAGAGAGGCAGGGAGGTTGTTAGGTCCAAAAGGCAAGTGTTGATTCTTGCCGGGGGCCCACGCGGACTGCGCTAGTTGAGCTGGCTGGCCAGAGGTGTGGTGTGAGATGCATGCAGAAGGGAAGTGTGCATTAAAAGAAGATGCAGCAGGCATTGGGGCCCTTCTGCCCTGAGGAGAGCAGCTGAGCTTCAGGTGCTGACGCGAGAGAGCAGAGAAGCGTAGCTCACCTTGGCGAGGTCTTCAGCAAAGCCATTGTGCTTCCTCTTGCCTGTCACGGAGTAGCAGGGGCTGGCGTGCGTGTAGGCTGTGTTGGGTCCCACCAGCCTCGGCAGGGTGTAGGTGCCAGGACCTGGAAGGGGAATGGGCAGAGAGCGTGTGGGAGTCCTGCGGGGAGAGGAGCAGCGCCTGGGTGGGAGAGAAGCAGCCTGCCAAGGTTCTTCTGTGGGATGAGAGAAGCTGGTGCTCTGGGACAAGCCACAAGCTTGTGCAGAGACCGTTGCGTCCTGCTGTGTAGGCTTTTCCCTAGGCCTCTGGGAAAAGGTGTCCAGCAGCTTTTCCCTGGAGGACACGCAGGCTGCAAGGGTGAGTATTTCCCCGAGTTCCCTTACCTGGAGGTTGGTCGGTTCTGACGGCCTTGTGCCGGAAGGCCATGGACTGTGCCGGCGCGCATTTGTAGAGGTGTTTGTTGGCCTTGTCGGTGGCGTAGTCGCCTAGGGCAGAGGAGGAGCAGAGACAAACAGTGAAGCTGGGCTCTTTTCCTCAAGTCAAAGAGGAAAGGTCCGGAGGAGGTGTTCAGCCTTGTTTGCTTTCTGTCTGGAAGCCTCTGAAGCCCACTGAGGGCGTGAGCTGATGGGTTTGTACCCCAGGGCAAAAGTAAGGTGCGCTTGTCTTGCCGGGAAGAAGGGCTGGAGAAATGGTACTCACTTGGCCCAGGGGTGATCTCGGTCTTTATCTTGGGAAGACCGCAGATGTGCTGTGCTGGAGCCACGGACTTCCCGTTCCTGGTGATGGAGGGCAGGACGTAGTACCGAGGACCCGGAGAGCAGGTGTCTGCCACGGGGGGTTTGGCCCTTTGAAATACGCATGTAGGGCCTTTGGTTTTGGTGGGATTGTGAGCCAGGTAACCTGGGAAGAAAAAAACTGTCAAAGGACACCTGCCTGCAGCTGCGTATTTAAAGCGAGTTTCTAAGTGGAGTAGTTGGAGTTGCCGGCCTCAAGAAATTCCCTTCCAATGTTATTCTCTCCTCCAAGAATGATATCAGCTCTTTTCTGGGGCTTTCCCATGAGCAGCCTGAGCCTTCCTGCGGCAGGCCTGTGTCCCTGCTGCAGCTGAGAGCATGGAGGCTTGGAGCACAGGGCAATGGAGCTGTGGCTGCTTGTGCCCTGGAGGGAGTGGATGTGGTGCACCCCCCTGGCGATGGGGGTTTTACCTGTTGTCCCGGGGATTGAGTACTTGGGTCCCGGGCTGGTGAACTGGGCCATGATGGGGCCGCGTGGGCGATGAGGTCTCCAGGTGCCCACCCAGGCTCCGTCCATGTCGGAGGTGGCTCCAAAGCCTACGGCAAGAGCAGGAGCGTTGCTGAGGGGCTTCCCTGAGAGAGGCGCGGTGTGAAACGTCCCCGGGAGGAGCAGCAACGCTTCACCTTTCTCAGCCTTGGCCATGGCACTGGGTGCGGATGAGCTTGTCGACTGCTGCAGCTCTCGGTCGCAGAGCATGGCGAGGGTGAGGGCAGGCAGCGATCGGGCAGGAGAGGTTGTGGTGTCAGCTGCCAGGTGGCCTTGGGGAGAGGCCTTGGCTCGTCATGGAGACGCACTGTGACATCATACAGGCTCGTGGCGCCTGTCCAATGGGCTGTTGCATCCTACGGCTGATGGGGAGCTGGGGATGTCCAGCTTGCAGGGCCAGACCCTCATGAGGCAGAAACATGCACCGAGGGAAAAACTGATGTGATTTTTGCGTTTAATCTTGCAGCCTCATGTTCTTGTACCATTGGGCTCACAGAACAAGGGGAATGTACTTTGGAACACCTGGAATTTCCATTTTGTGTCTTATTTTCCCAATGTCCCTTCATCTACATTATTTTTTCCAATGTCCCTTCATCGACATTATTTTTTCTTGGGGAGTTTGAGTTGGGCCTGGTGTTAGTCAGCAGGATTTGCTGCTGGGAGCTCTCAGGTAGCGAGGTTTCGGAATAGCTCTGTGGTGCCACTTTTGGGAGTTTGTCCTTGGAAAGAGAGGCAAGAGAGGCCTTTCCCAAGGTGCAGAAGAAACTGTGCAGACTTGTGTGTACTCTCTAGGTCATGCAAGACCAGCGAGATACCAGCCGCAGATCGGGAGTGTGTTCAGATTTCTCCCTGATGTCCTGTTTTTCATGAGTTCCTCATAGGAATAAGAATCGTGAGCAGGCACAGAAGGGTTTCTGTCCTGGGCCTGGCTGGGATGCAGGGAATTGATTTTCATGGCAGCCTGCATGGTGCTGTCTTGCGTGTTGCTAGCACACTGCTGTTTAGCTATTGCTGAGCAGTGCTTGCACAGCACTGAGGTCTTCTCTGTTTCTCCCTCTGCTGCCCCAGCAAGCTGTCGCTCGTTACTTTATAGTAATTAGTTCGTAATCAGGGAGAGAAAGAAGAAAATGAAGATATTCACGGAGTAGTTCTTGGTGCCAACAGCGGGGTATTAGCAGGTGTCAACTGATATTCGGTATCCTATTAGCTCCTGAAAGACAGGAGTTCCCTAGATTGATGTTTTTCTTTAGCACTTGGCAAGTATCTGAGTCTGGAACAAAAAATTCGAACAATGTTTACAAAAAGATGAAAAATACAAGAACATTAAAAAAAATATTGTGAGTATTTGGACTGGCAGCTGGTCTGAAATTTGCCACAGCAGTTTCTGGGGAAAACACAATAAAATTCATGTGAAATGGAGCCAAAGCAATTGCAGCCTCGGGAGTCTGTGGTCTCATGGCCTTTTTAGGAAAGAAACAAGGCTTGGAGCTAGGACTAGTTCCAAGAGTAAAACATTTCTCGAGGATTTTCCTCCTCCTCCCTTCTTCTCTTTTGCCCCTGCATCTGCAGCGTCGGAGGAAGCAGCAGGGATGGGCCGTGTGTGCTGGGTGAGAGGAGGCAGTTGTACTTTATAGGGTTGCTAATGGAAGAGCAGATTCTCACAGCCAAATCCAGTTGCTTCTGCTTCAGAAAGAGAGGGGCCAATTCTGCCCTCACTGACACCGCTCTGAATCCAGCAACATTCAGGGAGGTTTTTCTCGGGGTGGAGAGAGTCTCACTCGAAATGCCTCCTAATTCTCCCTTCCCTCTTCTCCATTTCCTCTGGATGGGCGGGTTTTGGAGAGGTCCCTTCAGCTGAGCTGCTGCTAGGCCTGCAGCAGGCTGGGGGGGCATTGCCAGGTCTCTCCTCTCCACTGGGGCCTGTGGTCTCTCCTCCTCCTGCCACCTGCCAGGACAAAGAGCAGATGCTGTTGCAGATGCAGATGCCATTACAGATGCAGGCAGCATTTCAGAGGCGGGCACCATTGCAGGACTCCTTGCAGATGCAGGGACAAGTGCAGATGCCGGTGCAGACACCATAGGAGATGCAGGTACCGTTGAAGGTACGATGGCAGATGCAGATAGAATTTCAGATGCAATTGCAGGTCTCAGTATTGGTGTGTCTGTCTATATTGGTATTGGTGTCTGTAATAATATCTATATGAGTATCTGCATCCGTACTGGTATTTGTATCTGCATCTCTACTGGTGTCTCTGTCTGCATCCACAATTGTGTGTGTATCAATAGCTTTATGTGTCAGGGCACCTCTGTCTCTAATGGTGCCTCGAATGGACTCTACTTGTATCTGTACTTGTACGTGTAACTGAATCATAGAATCATAGAATCATAGAATAGTTTGGGTTGGAAGGGACCTTTAAAGGCCATCTAGTCCAACCCCCCTGCCATGAGCAGGGACAACCTCACTAGATCAGGTTGCTCAGAGCCCCGTCCAGCCTGACCTTGAATGCTTCCAGGGATGGGGCTTCTACTACCTCTCTGGGCAACCTGTTCCAGTGCTTCACAACCCGCATTGTGAAAAACTTCTTTCTGATTTCCAACCTATATCTCCCCTCCTTTAGTTTAAAACCATTACCCCTTGTCCTGTCACAACAGGCCCTGCTAAAGAGGTTCTCCCCATTTTTTCTATAGGCCCCCTTCAGGTACTGAAAGGCTGCAATAAGGTCTCCCCGGAGCCTTCTCTTCTCCAAGCTGAACAGGCCCAACTCCCTCAGCCTGTCTTCATAGGAGAGGTGCTCCATTCCTCTGATCATCCTTGTGGCCCTCCTCTGGACCCGCTCCAGCAGGTCCACGTCCTTCTTATGTTGAGGGGCCCAGAGCTGGACGCAGTACTCCAGGTGGGGCCTCACCAGGGCAGAGTAGAGGGGCAGAATCACCTCTCTTGACCTGCTGGCCACGCTCCTTTTGATGCAGCCCAGGATACGGTTGGCCTTCTGGGCTGCCAGCGCACATTGTTGGCTCATGTCCAGCCTTTCGTCCACCAGCACCCCCAAGTCCTTCTCGGCAGGGCTGCTCTCCATCCCTGCATCCCCCAGCCTGTACTGATACCGGGGGGTTGCTCCGACCCAGGTGCAGGACTCTGCATTTGTCCTTGTTGAACCTCATAAGGTTCGCCCGGGCCCACCTCTCAAGCCTGTCCAGGTCCCTCTGGATGGCATCCCGACCCTCAAGCGTATCCACCGCACCACTCAGCTTGGTGTCGTCCGCGAACTTGCTGAGGGTGCACTCGATCCCGCTGTCTATGTCATTGATGAAGATGTTAAAAAGGACCGGTCCCAATACAGACCCTTGAGGGACACCACTTGTCACCGGTCTCCATCTGGACGTTGAGCCATTGACCACTACCCGCTGGATGCGACCATTCAGCCAATTCCTCATCCACCGAGCAGTCCACCCATCAAATCCATATCTCTCCAGTTTCGAGAGAAGGATGTTGTGGGGGACCGTGTCAAAGGCCTTACAGAAGTCCAGATAGATGACATCGGTCGCTATGCCCTTGTCCACTGATGCAGTCACCCCATCGTAGAAGGCCACTAGGTTGGTCAGGCAGGACTTGCCCTTGGTGAAGCCATGCTGGCTGTCTCCAATCACCTCCCTGTCCTCCATGTGCCTCAGCATCGTTTCTAGGAGCATCTGTTCCATGATCTTCCCAGGCACAGAGGTGAGGCTGACAGGTCGGTAGTTGAATCTGTACTTGTAATTGTATCGGCCGTTGGATGTGCAATGGTGCCTGTGATTGCACTTGTACCTGGAAAAGTGTGGTTAATGGCGTCTTTCTCTGTCGTTGTCTCTGGAACTTCACAGATCTTGTGCCTGTATCTGCAATTGTATCTCCAGTTCAGTGGGAGAATGTGCTCATAAGGGTTTCTGTGATGGTATGGGCGATGGTACTTGTGCCTGTAGTTGTGATGGTACCACTATCTGTGTCTCTAACGGTATCTAATGGTATCTGCATCTGTAATTGTACCTGGAACTGTGTCCGTGTCAGTAATGGCACCTCTGTCTGCACATGGACTTGCAATGGTTTTTGTATGTGTGTGTATTTGGTTTCTGTATGTGCACGAGGAATTCTCTCTCTGCCTGCACTGACGTCCCCAACGGTATCTGCAGCATTCTTGGTCTCGGCATGTGTGGGACACTCTGTAACGCTATTGCTGTCTCTGTACTGGTATCAGGATCTGTCATGGTATTGGTGATGGCATCTGTAATGGTACTGGGATCTGCATCGGTATGTGTAATGCTAT
This sequence comes from Phoenicopterus ruber ruber, assembly GCA_009819775.1. NCBI lineage: Eukaryota > Metazoa > Chordata > Aves > Phoenicopteriformes > Phoenicopteridae > Phoenicopterus > Phoenicopterus ruber. Next base: position 708,700 of record WNMK01000049.1, on the reverse strand, counting down.
CGATATCTGCCGTGGGACCCCAATCTGCCATGGCCTGTGCGTGGGCAAAAGCATTTGGAATGCCCTGAGTGTCTGCAGTGGCCTCTGCTCTTGTACCTGCACCTGACTTGGCATCAGCAATGGTCTCTGCAGTGGTTTCTGCAGTGGCATCTGCGGCTGCAGCAGTATCTGCATCTGAAATGGCACCTGCGTCTGCAGTGGCATTGGCTTTGGTGTCTAAATCTATGACTGTTGTGGTTTAGCCCCAGCCGGAGGCTGAGCCACGCGGTCGCTCGCTCACCCCCCCCATCCCGGTGGGACGGGGAGAGAATTGGGACGAAGAAAAGCAAAAACTCGTGGGTTAACAACAACAACAGTTTAACCGAACAACAAAGGGAAAGAGAACAAACAAGCGAGACAACCCCAACAATAACAACAACAGCGTGTACTTAGCGGTGCTTTCCAGACTGGTCGCTCCCACCTGGAGCCCGGGGCGACGCCCAGCCTGCTCCCCAGCAGCGATCCCCGCCCCTCCAGTCAACCCCCCTCTAAATAGTGAGCGTGACGGTCACATGGTATAGAATAGACCCTGGCCAGCTTCTGGTGAAAATTAACCCTATCCCAGCCGCAACCAGGACAATGAATGTGTAAGGAAAGGTATGTGCCTCTGGAAGGGTCTGTGCACTGGTTTGTGCAATGGGATTTGGATCTGCAGTGCCATTTGCAATGGTATCTCCATCTGTAATGGCGTCTACATCCGTGTCCTGGTTTAGGCCAGGACGGAGCTAGTTTTGTTTTCAGCAGCTTCTGTGTTTTGGCTTTAGTGTAAGAAGAACGGTGAGAGCACACTGATGTTGCTGGTTGCTGCTGAACCACCAAGGACATTTTGCTGTTTTCCAGGTTCTGCTAACGTGCAGATGCAAAACTTGGGAGGGGTAGAGACAGGATAGTTGATCCAAACTGGCCAAAGAGAGTATTCCATACCATAGACGTCATGCCTGATATAAGTGAGGGTCAGTCCGTGGGCCACTAGGTCTTGAGATTTTTTTAGGCTTTTGAGGCTTTTGAGACCCTTAACTTGCCTTAATCCTTAAGCTTCCCTTCAGGTTGTTTTTTGTTTCCCTATTTTTACCTTTTGTTTTTCGTTTGTTCGGCTGTTTGTTGCCTCGCCTGCTTTCCCTGGAACTTGCTGTTCTGGGATAGCTGGGGGGGGGATACCCCTGCTCCCTTCCTGCTGCTCGGGACGGGCTGTATCGGTCGTCGGGTGGTGAGAAATTGTGTATCGTTTGTTTTATATATTCTATTATCCTTGTATATATTATCATTATCATTATTAATATATTTTCATATTTTTCCTTTCCCGTCCTGGTGAGCTGTTTTTATCTCAACCCACGAGTTTTCCTTTCTCCTCAATTCTCCTCCCCACCCCAGTGGGGAGTGGGGGAGTGAGCGAGCAGCTGCGTGGTATTGGGTTACAATTTGGGGTTAAACCACGACAATCCGCAATGGTGTCTGCATCTGCTATGGCATCAGCAACACTATCGGCATCCTCCATGGCATCTGCAGTGATAAATTCTGCTGCAATGGTGTCTGCATTGCTACCTGCATCTGCAATGGCATCTCCAAGGGCATCTGCAATGGCACCTGCATCTCCACTGGGATCTCCCTCTGCAATCGCATGTTCACCTGCAGTGCTCTCTGCAGTCGTATTTGCACCTGGAGTGGCATCTGCAATGGTATCCTGGGCAGGTCTGCACAGTGCAACAGCATCTGCAATACCCTCAGCATCTGCCACGGTCCCTGCATCGGCAATGCTATCTGCCAGGGCATCTGCATCGGCAACGGCATCTTCATCTGCGACGGAGTCCACGTCTGAAATGGCGTCACTAATGCTGTCTGCAGTGGTGCCTGCAATGGTATTTGAGCGTGAAGTGGTATCTGCAGTGCTATCTGCAGTGCTATCTGCATCTGCAATGGCATCTGCAATGACATCTGCAAGGGCATCTGCATCTGCAAGGGTGCCGGCCACTGCAATGGCCTTTGCAGTGGTATCTGCAGTGGCATCTGCATCTGCAGTGCTATTAGCATTGCTTTCTGCATTTGCAATGTTATGAGAAATGGACTGTGCATCTGCATGGTCTTTGCTCCTGCAGTGCTGTCTTCAGTGCTATTTGCAGTTGCAGTGGCATCTGCATTTGCAGTGGAATCTGCAGTGGTATCTGCATCTGCAGTGGTGTCTTCAGTAGCACCTTATATATGTTTATTGGTCCGTGTAGTGGAATCTCTGTGTGTAATGGCACCTGTATGTGTAATTGTATCTGTAACTCCAGCTGTCCCTGTATCAGCAGCTGCGTCTGTGTGTGTTTCGGTGTCCGTGTCTGTAGTTCTTTCTCTGCCTGTATCTCTGTGTGTGATTGTGTCCATCTCTGTAACTGTGCCCGTGACTGTCATTGTATTTGTATCCGTATCAGCATCCCCACCCACATCCCTATCGGTGACTGGCTGTGTAGTTATCTGTACATTTGTCTGTGCCTCTGCCTGTGACGGCACATCTGCGCGTAATGGCAGCTGTGTTTGTGTCAGTGCCTTTATGGGTAATGGTTCCTCTGTCTGTCACGGAACCTCAGTGGGTAACGGTGTCACTTGCTGTGTCTGCCGCTGTTTGTGTAACTGAACGTGCACTTGTATCTCTGACTGTACTTGTAGCCTGAATTGTAGGTGTAATTGTGTTTGTATCTGGAATTGTATCTCTTTTGTGCCCGTGTCTGCAACCGTGTCGGCAGTGCAATGTGACTCGGTGTCTGTAATTATATCAGTCTGGCTGATGGCACCAGTACCTGTATTTCTGAGGGTGCCAGTACCTGTGTCTCCAACGGTATCTGTACCTGTGACCGTGTCTGCATTGATGATGTATCTGCAACGGTGTCTGCCGTGCTAACTCATTCTGTAGCGCCGACTGCAATAGCGTTTGCGTCTGCAAAGGGCTGTGCAGCTGCAGTGGCATTTGCAATGCTGAGTGTCTGCAGTGGCTTCTGCATCTTCAGCCGTACCTGCATCTGCAGGGGCCTCTGCCTCTCCTCTTGTACCTGCGCCTGACTTGGCATCAGCAATGGTCTCTGCAGTGGTTTCTGCAGTGGCATCTGCAGCTGCAGCTGTATCTGCTTCTGAAAGGTGTCTGCGTCTGCAGTGGTATTGGCTTTGGTGTCTGCATCTGCAAAGGCCTATGCAATCGTTTTTGCAATGGTGTTTGAATCTGCAGTGCCATCTGCCATGGTATCTGCATCCGAGATGGCATCGGCAATGCTGTCTGCATCATCAATAGCCTCTGCAGTGATAACTTCTGCTGCAATGGTGTCTGCAGCAGCACCGAAATGGAATCTGCAACAGTATCTGCTTCTCTACTGGATCTCCATCCTCAATTGTATGTTCACCTGCAATGTTCTCTGAAGTGGATTTCCACCTGGAATGGCATCTGCAATGGTATCTGCATCTGCAGAGGTACCTACATCTCCGGGGCATCTGCATCTGCAGTGCTGTTTGCATTGGTACCTGCATCAGCAACGTCATGGCCAATGGATGGTGCCTCTGCTCCAGAGCCAGGGCCAACCCCACCTGTACCGCAGTGTCCTGCCCAATGGCCGACAGATTTCCCTGCTTTCCCACCACGGTCTGGTCCCGTCACCCGGAGCCCCAAGGAGCTGAGATGGGTAAGGGCTTTCCGGCAAGGAAGGAGGGGTGAGAGGGGAAGTTTGCTCAGCCAAGGGCTGAAGGGGCTGGGACACGTGGGGGCTTCCCCGCCTGTTGCACCCCCAAGGCGAAGGGTGAGGGGCAGAGCACAGCTGGAGCCAGAGGAGCACAGCTGGCGCTGGGGCTGCCTGACTCATCAGGGGACAGAGGGAGGGAGGCTGTGGGAGGGATGTCCATGACTTGTCTGGGAGCGCTGTCTCAGACCCCAGCCAGAACGAGGGCCGTGCCTCCCCACCCCCACTCTTCCCCCGCCTTTTTACGTCTCCGTGTTGCAACCAGCGGGTTCCCAAGGCTGGGCCTGGCCAGAGGAGGGAGCAGAGTTGGGGTCTCTGGCGGGCTGGAAGTCTGCTCTCCTGGAAGCCAGGGCTGTGGTCTTGGCGTTTTGCCCGCTCCCTCCCCTCCGCATCTTCAGCTCCACCATCTCAGGGCCACTGCAGCCAAGGCTGCCGCTGACTTCCGAATCCCCACCCAGCTCGTCCTTGTTCCCCAGTGCCAGGTCCAGCAGAGCACCTCTCCTTCTTGTTCCTCCATCACCCCTGCCAGGAAATGCACACTAGAGATCTCCTAGATTGCTGATTGTTCCTTCCAGCAGGTACCAGGGTGGTTCAGGTCCCCCATGAGGACCAGGGCCTGCAAACATGAGGCTTCTTCCACTTGTTTGAAGAAGGCCTCCCCTACCTCTTCCTTCTGAGGAGGAGGTCTCTAGCAGATATCTGCTAACACGGCACCCACGTTGGTCTGCCTGCTGATCCTACCCATCAGCTGGCTCCTCTTCCACCCTGAGCGGGAGGCAAGCCCACCTCCTCGCCTTCCCAGATGGTCCTTCCCGAAGAGCCCGTGTCCCCCCACCGCAGCCCTTCTGCTGTGCCATCTACCTCCCCCACCTCTGTGGTCCCAGTGTGGTCCCAGCCCTGTAGTCACACACAGATTCTGGCCCCACTGGTGGTTCTCCATGCTGCGCGCAGGAGCGGGCAGGCACTTCAGGGAGGCACCAGCTGGGCCGGTGTCAGGGAAGAGTGTGAGAGCCTCCTCCGTCGTGCTGCCTGTGTTGGGATGCGCAGGAGTGGGGCTGCACGTGTTCGCGCTGTGGGGTATGTGTGGACTTGATTCCCTCCTGCCCCTGTGAGCAGTTCTGGGATCACACATGGGCTGCGCAGAATCCCTTTAGACCGCTCCATCAGCAGGCACAGGCCAGTCAGTCCAGCTGGGAAGAGCCCCAGAGCTCTTTATTTTCTATTTCTAGGTGGACCTTGGCAGCTGAGAAGCCTCCCAGCCCCTTGGCTAACAGCCACTGCTACAGCCGCCGCTCCCGGCACCTTCCCCTCTGCTGCGGGACTGGCACCTAGTGCTAGGGAGGAAGAAAGAAAAGCGTGTGATGGTATGGCCAGGGAGAAGGCAGAGAAATCCTGCAGGCGTAGCTCAGGCCCCCTGTGATGGGCTCTGCCTGCGATGAAGCCTCAAGGTGTCTGTGAAGTGGGAGAGGCCCCTTGTGCCCAAGCCCAGGAGAAGGTACCAGGAGCAGCTGATGAGCCTGGGGCTGAGTCAGGGTGGGCCAAGACCTTGGCTGTCCCGTCCAGGGGTCCCCCCTTGGGGCAAGGTGTCTGGGGGCAGGACTCTGCAAGGGAAGGACATGCTCTCTGGCTTGGACAGGGCAGAGCCAGCCATCAGAGGGAGGCCTCTGTCTTCAGCCAGGACTTTTACGTCCCACAGGGAAGGCCAATCCTGGGTGCCCAGGCAGTCCCCCTTGGGTGTCAGGGAGGTCCAGCCCAAAGCCAGCCTCCAGAAGCTGCTTGTGTCTCATGACAGGTGTCGGAGCAATCCCCTCTTTCCCCCCAGGCTGCCCTCAGTGGAGGGATGGGCCCTGCAGCCAGGGGAAGCACCTTCCCTTTTGGGAGATAGTTACCAGGGGAGCTGCCTCTGCTGCTCTTGATGCCGCCTGTTGTTCTCAGCGACGTGCTTGAATATGGTCCTGCGTGCCTGATACGGCTCCAGCCGCCTGAGGACCTGGACAGCTCGTGGGGAAAGGTGGCTGCAACAAGAGAGAACCATCATCCCTCAGCCTCTGCCGGAGTCCCCCTCTGCCTCTCCCCTCATCCAGCCCCTGGTCCCACCCTTTCACCCTGCGGTGAGTTTTGGGCCTTGGCTGTGGGGGTGACCCAGGTCATGCCCATGTTAGGAGACATCCGAGGGTGTCCTGTGCAACCCCAGGACACAGGGACAGGGGACCTGGACATCTCTGTCGAGTCATGGCTGCTTGACTGCCCCAGGCTGTGGCCAGAGCCAGCGCACACTTACTCAGGCTGGAGTCTCTGCAGCTGGGCTGCTGCTGCCATCTCCTCTGCTGGGAGAGGGTTTTCAGCCTTCCTCCACCTCCAGTTGACCTCCTTTCTCCTGGGCTGGGCTGGAGGGTGGGGAGCCCAAGTGCCTCCAGTGCCGAGTGCCTGCCAAGGAGGAGACGCTCTCAGCAGACCGGACGGGAAACAGAGGTGCCATTTCCCAGAGGACCTCTTGAAAGGAGCCTGCAGCAGGACCTGGGAGCCGGGAGGCTCAGCACCATGTGCCCGTCATCACAGCTGGCGGCTGCTTTTGCCCCTTGGATGCTGCTGCCAATCTCTCCCTCCCGGGGATGAGCAGGCAAAGCCCTGCCCTGCAGCTGGGTGTCAGTCCTGCTCCCACCCCCTGCAGACCTGCCGCCCTGGGTGCCCCAACAGAGAGGGTCGCTGCTGCTCTCAGCGGTGGCAATCCCCGCCCGTACCTGGGGCGGCTGTCGGTCCTCCCCTGCAGACCAGGCTTCCCACGCCGCCCATTCTGCCTTTGCTTGCTGCCGCCGCTCTTGCCAGTGGGTCTTCCCTTGTTCCCACTCTGCAGACAGCTGCCAGACCTCCTGGGGGGATGGAAACGCAGCAGCAGGCAGGGTGAGTTTCAGCTCCTGGAGGGGCTTCCTGCGGATCTGACCCGTGTTGCTGCCCCTGGCCTCAGCCGGTCGGTCGGCAGCTCTTTGCCCCTAACAGATCGGGGGCCGTGGAGTCACGCCAGGCTCCTCAACTGCTGGCAAACACAGCTGAGTGACCACAGACCTCCACTGTCAACGACTGAGGAAGGACTTGTACAGTTTCCATAGCCCCTGGCCAGAATCAAGTGTTTCATGAAAACCCAGGGGAAACAGGCGGGAAGGGTGTGCAGCACCTTCCTTTTGGTGAAGAAGATCCTCAGGAGGTGACAGGCAGGTGACAATGAACGCACCCAAGGGATCCTTTCACATGGCTCTCTGCACAACGAGGGTTTTGCTGAGTCTCAAACCGCACGGTAGTTACAGCAAGGCAGAGCACGTACCTGCAGCACTCTCCTGCAGCCTTCAGAGGATGGGAGTGCAGTGGTGGGCCTGGCTGGAGGAGCTGGCTCCTGCCTGCCTGTCTCCTTCATCCTGGGGGAGCTGCCTGGACATGGGGGGAGCACACTGCCAAGAGACACCAGGAGGAGGCGGCATGAGCATGGGGCAGTTTGGTCTCCCATTTTCCCCTGCTATCAAAGCTCCCCAGGCTGGCAGAAGCAGCGGGGCAGCTGGGGCCGTTTCCATGGCAAGGGGGAGCCTTTCCTGAGCCCCCCTCAGAAGGATGGGAGAGGACTGTCCCTCAGGTCTGGTGTACAGGCAAGCAAAGTGCTGTGGGGTGCACTCAACATCAACCGCTTTCCCCACTAAGGAGCCTGCGATGGGGCAAACAAGCTCCTAAAAAGTGTGGGGCACATGTCAGGGACCTTCCCGAGTCCCTACAGCCAGACTGTCCAAAGGGGATGTCCCTCCTACATGGGTGCACGGGCCCCTTCCATCCCTGCCCACAAGGGTCTCACCTGGCAGAAGTCTTCTTCCCCATGTCTTGCTGCCTTGTGCCTGGGCCCTGGTTTGGCAGCACGGGGAGGGATAACTTCACCCGCCTCTGCAGCAGCTTGTCAGGACACTCCTCTGCGCCTGGCGAAGGAGGAGGAAGCTCTTCAGAGCAGCCCCGTGGGGACTGCGTTTTAACCGGGCTGTGGTCCCCCAGCGCGGGCAGGGCCCCACCTGCGCAGCAGGAACCCGCTCCCGTGCTTCTTCTGCTCCTGTGCTTTTCTGCAGCCTTCTTGTGCCAGGTGGAGTAAGCCTTGGCCACTGCTCTGCCGGTGACAGCCAACTGAAACCTGGAAAGCAAATGATGACAGAGGCTTGAAGAAGGGTGACCCCTCCCCTCTGCAGCTTCCCAGCACTCATCCTCCTGACTGTCGTGCGAGGCATGGCATCCCTTTGCCTTTGTGGCCACCCCTGACCCGAGCCTGAGTGTCGAGCCCCAACAACGCGTGCTCCTGAGCAGGAGCTGGGAAGCCGCCCGCTCGGTCGCTCGAGGGCTGCAGAGGAAACGCACTCACCTTGGGAACGCGTGGGCAGGAGCAGCCTGCATCCCCCGAGCGGTGGTCGCTCCACCGCAGACAGCTGCAGCGGGCGTCCACAGCCTCTGCAAAGTGACACAGAGCTGTTGGAAGGTTTCCAAGGCAGCTTTCTCTTGGCTCCCAAAGGAAGCAGAGCTGTCTCCCGCTCCGGAAGAAAGCCCCTTCTCCAAAGCCCTCTCCCAAATCCTCCTCCATGAGCATTAGCCCTTGCTCTGCTCTCGAGAAGCTGCACAGCAAACACTGAGGCTGCGCAATAACACTGCCGGGCTTTTTGTAGGGCCAGGACCCCGAAACTCAGGAGAAACTTTCTTTGCTAATGGAGAAGTCAGTGGGGGCGAGCCTGGGGAAAGGCGTTTGACTGGCCTGCCACGTCCAGGCTGGCTGAGGGCGATCGGGTTGCTCAGCCTTCCAGAGGCTTCCCAAAGACCCTGAAGCAGCCCTCCAACCCTGAGCAACTTACAGTGTGAAGCAGAGCAATGCGGCTGGCCTTGCTCTCCAGCCTTGTGACGCAGTTGTAATAAAACCGCATGCACAGGACGTCGTCTTTGCAGGACAGAACGCCAATGTCCTTGAAGGCGAAGGCCAGGTGCTGCCTGTTCCTCAGCTGGAAAGAGTACAGGAGGATGGTCTCTCGCACACAGTCCTCCACCACATGCCGCGGGAAGGAGGTGGCTCGCGATAGCCACTTGTAGTTCAGCGGCTTGATCTTGACATTGCCTGCAAGGAGAAGGAACATCGTCACGGCCACAGCAGGCCAAATTTCCATCTAAGATTCAGAACAAAATGCCAGAGAAAAGGTCGTTTATAGGAAGAGCTCTTGGGCAAAAGCGGTTTGTTTTGGGGGAGCTCGAGCTGTCCCCCAGCCTTTGGAGGCAATTCTCTACTTCTCCCAGCCCTTTCCAAAGAGCAGAGAGCACACATCCCCCCCAGAGAGGGAGGGGGAAAGTGGAGGGTGGCCGCTGCCTTCTCACCAGGGATAACCACTGTGGGGAACGTGAACTCCTGCAGACATGAGTTATCAACGTCCAGCTGGAAGACGGGTCTTCGAACCACATACACCTCTTCTTCGCCATCAAATTGCTCTTGGATGACAGCGAAGGTCCCGAGTCCTGTGATCAGGACACCCTGCCCAGGAAAAAGACAAAAAGGCTGATGAGTGAGAACTTTAGTGATGGGAAAAGTGAAAGCCTTGGAAAAGGCCCATGTTCTCCATTTGTTTTCTTCCCCTCCTCAAAATATTTGCTAACATCCCTTGGCTAGAGAAGATGCCAGGCAATTCCAGCACCGGGAATAGCCCTGGGACTGACTCCCAGGGATTATCCTTGGCATGGACCCAGCATAATCCCCCGTCTCGCGGCTGGGTCTCTCCACTCTGACCACAGGGAAGAGTGAAGCCCTATCGCGTGCCAAATGCTTTCTCAGGCTAGGCCTGGACTTGGTTTCTCTCCTGGTTGAGCAAGAAGCAGCTCTGGGCACATGGGGTTGTCTCGGTGTGCCTCCACCATGCTCAGGGAGGGATCGCTCCCCGGGGCCCAGGCTCTCCAGGGCAAAGGGGGACCAAGACACCAACCCACCTTGTCCAGCTTCAGCTGTGTCAGGATGTACGTAGACACCGCATCCCAGATAGCCACAACCTCTGGAAAGCAAGGCAAAGAGGGGGTCAGGCTCCGGGCCGGCCAGCTCACAGCCTCTCGGCAAGCTCCTCGCCCAGGGGGTGACAGATGCAGGTCTCCACAAACAGCCCAGACAAACACGCCGTGGCTGCGGAGCTGGGCTGTGCCCCAATTTCAGACGGCCAGCCTTACTCTGCTGCTGGGGCAGGGCTGGAGCAGAAATGGGGACGTGGGAAGGGTTCAGGACCAGGGCTGTGGCCATCTAAGCCCCAGAAAGGGATGGCACCCCAGAGCCCAGGATGTGATCTGCCAGCCTGGTGGCACAAGAGGATCCCGTGGGAAGAACAGAGGTTCTCCCAAAGGAGACTAGGTCAAGGTAAAGGGCTGATTTACAGCCCAGGCTTTCCAGCTGACTCGTGGCAGCCCTGTGGGACCTGTAGGACACCCCAGCCCCCGGGATGCAGGACCCCTTTTCATACCAGAGCCAGAACCCCAAGAGGTACCAGCTCCTGGGGAAAGCTGGCCCTGGATGCCCCTCCTCGTGAGGGGACCAAGCCATGCCCACGGGAGCCTCCGGGCTCAGGGCAGCCCCAGCATCACGACTCGGGAGTCCTGGCAGCCACACTGTCCCCCGAGCCCGGTGGGACCCTCAGGCAGGGCTCTCATGGCAGCCCCCAGCCCTGTCCAGCCACCCCCTGGTGGTGGGCAGCCCTGGTGTGACCCCCTCAGGAAGGAGCTCCTGAAACTCTTACCCTTGGTGGAGAGCTGCAGGAGCGTGCGGAACGACTTGCACAGCTCCAAGCTGATGGCCACAGTGCAGCAGTCCTCCATCGCGCTTGCCACTTGCCCTCAACTCCGGGAAAGGGATGCTCTTCGCAGCTCCTCGCCCCAAACTCCTCTCTGACGTGGCCCTGCTCTGCCTGTCAGCAGGGTCCTGCCTGTCAGCGAGGGTGCCCCAGCACAGCCCCGCTGCCTCCCGACCCCGCTCCTGGCTGTGGAGCAGCTCCGAAGGGCAGCGGTGGGAGCCCCTGAGCAGTGCCCAGCAGCGCCCAGGCCTCGCCGGGAAGTGCCAGCACCAGGGCCGCGGCGCTGGGGAGACCTCCCTGTGATGTGGGGCATCCCCCTGTGACATCAGCCCGCATCGCTTGGAGGTGCATTATGACACCGGCAGGGAGACAGCACAGCTGGGGAGAGAGGAGCTAGCTTTCCCCTCTTGTCCTGGGACACAGTCAGCTCTGCCTGACAGGAGACGGCCCGCCCGAAAACAGAATCTTAGGTTGTCCTGGCTCTGGGGAAAGCATAGACTGGAGAATAATGATACAAACAAGTTTAAGAGAAAGCAGGACAAGAGGCAGAAAAGGCAATGTGTCTCACCCACCCCCTCATTTCAGAGGAAGGTTCAAGGGTTTTTCTTTTCTTTCTTTCTTTTAATCACTGCCCAGCACAAGTGAAAAAACACACACCTGCTGTTTCAGGAGAACTGAAAACTACAAGAGGAAGACTATCGAGTCTGTGTAATTACTCTGCTTTCCAGGACACGTTGCCTTTTTTTTTTTTTAATCTCAGTGGAGAGCTTTAACTTCAAACCACTGAGTTCTGATCTGGGAGGAGCAAAACCTCCTCTGTAAATCTTGGAAAAGAACTGTCCATTGAAGGAAAACTGTTCATAGAAACTGTAAATGACCCGTTTCTGCTGTCAAACATTGTAATGCTTTTGAGTATCTTTGCCATCCTCATCTTCTTTCTCTTCCCTTTCTTCTGATGACACTAGAGCTACTGTACCTCAACATGGCATTAAACTGTTCAAGCACTCTTGCAGACTCTATAAAATCCAAAATGCCCCACACTGGTGCCTGTACGTTTTGCTGTTACCATCACGTTAACGACACAATCGGCCCTGCCAAACCTACAGCCTGCAAAACCTGAAGACAACCAGCACACAGGCTGCCGGCCTGTCGGGTAGTGAGGCAGAAGTGATGTCACCAGGACCACCCAAGCCCTGTGCCTGCTGGCCTTTCAACTTACTCAGGCAGAAGTGACCTCACACGACCCATCTTCCAACTGGCCAGCGACCTCACAATCTCGGCATTCACTCTTCCTCCCAGGGGAAAACCAGCTTAGAGGGAGGCTTAGAGGACAGGTGGGAGGGTTGGGGCTTCAAGGGAGGGTGCGAGGGCTCAGGAGTTTGGGGTTGGTGTTCGCAGGGTGGGTTCAGGCATGTGGTGAGAGTTTCTGCTTTGGGCTCAGGGCAGGGCTAGGGGTGAGAGCTCCCCTTTTCGGGTTGGGGCTCAGGGGGAGGCTCAGGGGGAGGGTTTGGGATGCTGCTTCGAGCTGCTGGTAATTGCTGTCAGTCCTGGCTAGCTTGGTGGGTTAAGGGCTTGGGTTAGGGCTAGAGGTGCGGGCCAGGGTTAAGGCCAGCATTTCAAGAGTAGGGAGCTCACAGCCAGCAGCCAAGGGCTGTCCCTCTCCCATGCCTCTCCTTTCACCTACCCCATTCTCCCTTCTCTCTTCCATGGCACTCACAAGCATCCTCACAACGCTGCTCCTCACCAACCAGCCTCCTCCAGAAGAAATGACATCACAACCTACTCTCCAGCAACATCACCTTTGCCTTCCTCCTCCTCTTGCCTGCCCTAACCTCTGATCTCATCTCCCTGGCCTTTCCCTTCAGAACCTCACAATCCCTGACTCCTATTCCCTGGGAAACATGAGTTAGGCTTAGGAGAGGGGTTGGAGATGAGGGGGGTTGAGGGAAGGGATTAGGGAGGGAGGGAGGGCTTAGGCTTCAGGCATCTGGTGAGGGTTTCAGCTTTGGCATTCAGGTTCAGGGTAGGGCTAAGGCTGAGAGCTCCAGGTTAGGTCTTAGGCTCAGGGTATAGGCAAAGACTTAGGGTGAGCCGGGCAGTGCCAGGCCTGAGGGGCAAGGGTGCGTAGGCACTCTGCATGCTTCCACCCTCCTGGTGACCAGAGGGAAACCTCAGCTGCTGAGCACCAAAAGCAGCATCATTCTGATGGGCTGGGGATTAGCACTGGGCCCCTTGGCTTCACAGGCCACATCCAAGGGGCTACACGACACAGGACGTCTCTCTCTCCTTTCTCTGTCCTCCTGAAATCACTGCCTCTGAGTTTCTGCTCTAATCAGCCCCCAGGGAGGCACGCTTCCATTTCCTGAAGCAGTTTCCTCACCCACAGCCCTCAGCAGGCCCTACCAAACCTCCCAGACTCTTTCTTCCTGCCATGGCCCTCCACGCTCAGGGACTTTCCCCTGGCAGCTTGTTAGGGTGCAGCAACCATAAGGAGTTTATTCTTGCTCCTCAGTGTCTGCACGGCTGCAGGGGGACTTTTAGGAGAGACCATCTTCGAGGAAGGGTTTTGCTAAATGGGATGATGTTAACAAGCACACTATCTAACACGGGTTCTTTTCTTTCTTCGTTGTAACTCACTAATGCTTTGAACATTGACAAATGATTTCTCATTGGACTGTCAAATGTTCCCACACAACACCTCCACTTCATTTGCTCGAGGTGGGCATGGGGTCAGGAGGCACAGCCAGCCAGGGAGCTGTGACCACAGCAAAATGGGCAGGGAGATGGCTAGAGACATGAGTTGGTGACAAGGCTGTGGGCTGGAAATTTAGCCAAGAATAAGGCAAAGTTGATTTAAGCTGCCACACTGTCTCTTTAGCCAACTCAATAATTGTGTGTATATTTCTCATTTCTTATCTATCTGTAAGATTATTAGAGGCTTGGACTTGGCATACAGTTGAAGAGTTTGTTGGGGTTTTTTATTAATTTCTATCATGTTTTACTTCTGATTGTTCAAAATTACTAAGAATCCTGTGCGTATTTACAGCCAAGTCTCAGGGTAATTGGGTGGGAATTGGGGCAAAGGAGCTGTCACATTCAGCTGCAGGCTTGAGGGCACAAGTCTGATGCAGGAAATGAATACAAATCCCAGGCCGCCCCTGAAAGAAATGATGGGGTGGGGGAGGTGGGGAGGAGAGTTGCCCATAATGCGGGGGATCTCGAGCAGACGGCTGTTGCTGCCTTTCCAGATGTCCTTAGGAGACCCTCTGGATCCATATCAATTGGAGAAAGCTGCTATCACTTCTGTCAAAGGAAAAAAAAAATAAAAGCCCTTCAAAATGAAAACAACCACCAGTTTATTATTCAGTTCTCATTGAAATCTTCCACTTCCAGTAGACTCCTGAAACCTCTCCAATTAGCTCTACAAGTCTGGAAGCCCTGAAGAAAATTAGGGAAGAGATGTATCTCCTTAGGGCTTCCTGCCCTTTAACGAGCCCTGTGGTGTATTTGGTGCTGCGTCCTTGAACCTCAGCTACTGAGAGGAGACTGAACCAACCTCTCAAGGAGGTAAAGTCAGAAGCAAAAGCCAAAGTGTCTTGGAGCGTTAATTGGCCCCACTGAGGGCCATGACAGACCAAGCCTCCCCAGGGATTTGTTAGAGCAGAAAATTGGAGGCTGTGATTACAGGCAGGCAGAGGCACTGTGCAGATGGCTCTGATGCTGAGGAAAACTTGATGCATTTGGTCATGCCAAGCGGTCAGCCCCAGGAAGGGGGATCCTGTCCCTCACACTGGCTCAGGGCTCTTCCTGGAGCAGTGGGATGTGGGCTGGGCAATGCTGAGGGAAGGACAACGGTGCCACACCTCCCAGCCTCCCTGTGGGGGGGCAAGGAAGCAACGAGGCCCCAGTTCCATGAGATTAACATGTCTCCTTTCAGGCCTTGGTAGCAGAGACAACTGCCATAGCCAAGGGGACAAAGACCTGCAGGCTGTCAACACCAAAGCTATTGCCTCACCTTGCACCCACCGTGGCATCTCCCTGCCTTTACTGATACCTCTGCTTCTTCCCTGAAACACAAAGCATTTCCCCGACCCAGGCTCCCTCTGGCTTCCCTCTGGCACCACAGCACTGCCCTTCAAGGGACATTCCTTTCTCTTCCTGGCCAGTCTCACCCTCCCAAGCTGCACTTTGGGATGCTTTTTCCTTTCTCATGTGGTTTCCCACTACAAAGGAAAGCTCCATCATCTCTGAAAACACCCTGAAACCACCTGAAACTCCTCATTTCAGCTATTCTTTTACTCCCACATGAGCTTCCACATCATCAGGACAAGGAAGGCCAGGTCCTTCAGCCTCTCCACACAAGTCATGTGCTGCATGTCCTGTAACCCCACCTTTGCAGACATCCTCTGGGCACTCTCCTGTTCCTTCCCTCTCCTCAGAATGGAAAGCCCCCCAGGCTGGTACAGGTGTGGCCACAGCAGAGCTGAGCTGAGGTCACAGAGTCACAGAATGGCTGAGGTTGGAAGGGACCTCTAGAGATCATCTAGTCCAACCCCACTACTCACGCAGGGTCACCTAGAGCACATTGCACAGGATCACGTCCAGGCAGGTTTTGAATATCTCCAGAGCAGGAGACTCCACAACCTCCCTGGGCAGCCTGTTCCACTGCTCTGTCACCCTCACGGGAAAGACGCTTTTCCTCATACTCAGACGGAACTTCCTGTGTTCCAGTTTGTGCCCGTTGCCTCTTGTCCTGTCGCTGGCCTCCACTGAAAACAGTCTGGCCCCATCCTCTTGACACTCTCCCTTCAGATATTTATATCCATTGATAAGGTCCCCTCTCAATCTTCTCTTCTCTAGGCTAAACGGGCCCAGCTCTCGCAGCCTTTCCTCATAACAGAGATGCTCCAGTCCCATCATCATCTTTGTAGCCCTCCTCTGGACTCGCTCCAGTGTGTCCATGTCTCTCTGGTACTGGTGAGCCCAGAACTGGACACAGTACTCTAGTGTGGCCTCACCAGGGCTGAGTAGAGGGGGAAGATTACCTCCCTGGACCTGCTGGCCACACTCTTCCTAATGCACCCCACGATACCATTGGCCGCCTTAGCCACAAGGGCACACGGCTGGCTCATGGTTCACTTGTTGTCCACCAATACTCCTAGGTCCTTCTCCACAGAGCTGCTTTCCAGCAGGTCCCTCGAATGGAGATGCCAGAGCAACTGAAATGAGAGCTTTGGTCTCTCACTTCCCCCTAACATTAAGATCATGACCCAGAGCTCTTGGAAAAGCATCAAAAGATGCAAAGCCCAAGCTGAGAATTGGACATGATCAACCCTGCAGCTCAGGTCAGGGGATCTGCCATTGCTGGCGGCTGCAGGCACAGCAACTGGCAGTTACAACTGCTTCACAACATTGATTTGCACCTGGAGTAAGGTCACTGCTGTAGCATTTGTTAAACAAGGCAGGAAAGTGGAGGGTTGACCCTGGCCAGCAGCAAAGCCCCCACCAGCTGCTCGCTCACGCCTTTCCTCTCCACAGTGGGATGGGGGGAGCACTGGAAGGGCAAAGGCAAGAAAAACACGAGGGTCAGGATCAAGGCAGTTTAGAGAATAGAGAAGGAAACCAATGGATGTGACAGCAACCACCAACCACCTCTCACCAGCAGACTGATGCCCAGCCACATTCGGGCAATGGCTACCTTGGAAAGACTCCCCCAGGAACGGTTTTCCTGCTGAGCATGACGCTACATGGCATGGACCATGGTCCCCCTTCGGTCAGCTCAGGGCAGCTGTCCCGGCTGGGTTCCCTCCCAACCTCCTGCCCACCCCCAGCCAGCTTGCTGGGGCAGCAGAGGGACAAACAGAGAAGACCTCGGTGCTGTGGAAGCACTGCTCAGCAATAGCTAAATGGCGGTGTGCTAGCAACACGCAAGACAGCACCATGCAGGCTGCGATAAAAAAAAAAGACCTGCATCCCAGCCGGACCCAGCACAGAAACCCTTCTTATTCCTATGAGAAATTCATGAAAAACAGGACATTGGACTTCTCAGAGAGAAATCTGAAAACACTCCCAATCTGTGGCTGGCATCTCACTGTTCTTGCATGACCTAGAGAGTACACACAAGTCTGTGCAGTTTCTTCTGCACCTTGGGAAAGGCCTCTCTTGCCTCTCTTTCCAAGGACAAACTCCCAAAAGCGGCACCACAGAGCTATTCCTAAACCTCGCTACCTGAGAGCCCCCAGCAGCAAATCCCGCTGACTAACACCAGGCCCAACTCACACTCCCCAGGAAAACAAAAACATAGATGAAGGGACATTGGGAAAATAAGACACAAAATGGAAATTCCAGGTGTTCCAATGTACATTCCTCTTGTTACGTGAGCCCAACAGTACAAAAACATGAGGCTGCAAGATTAAACGCATAAATCACATCAGGTTTTCCCTCAGTGCATGCTTCTGCCCTGCAGACCTCAGGAGGGTCTGGCCCTGCAAGCTGGACATCCCCAGCTCCCCATCAGCCGTAGGACGCAACAGCCCATTGGACAGGTGCCATGAGCCAGTATGATGTCACAGTGCATCTCCATGACGAGCCAAGGCCTCTCCCCAAGGCCACCTGGCAGCTCACACCACAACCTCTCCTGCCCGATCGCTGCCTGCCCTCACCCTCGCCGCGCTCTGCGACCGAGAGCTGCAGCAGTCAACAAGCTCATCCGCACCCAGTGCCATGGCCAAGGCTGAGAAAGGTGAAGCGTTGCTGCTCCTCCCGGGGACGTTTCACACCGCGCCTCTCTCAGGGAAGCCCCTCAGCAACTCTCCTGCTCTTGCCGTAGGCTTTGGAGCCACCTCCGACATGGACGGAGCCTGGGTGGGCACCTGGAGACCTCATCGCCCACGCGGCCCCATCATGGCCCAGTTCACCAGCCCGGGACCCAAGTACTCAATCCCCGGGACAACAGGTAAAACCCCCATCGCCAGGGGGGTGCGCCACATCCACTCCCTCCAGGGGACAAGCAGCCACAGCTCCATTGCCCTTTGCTCCAAGCCTCCATGCTCTCAGCTGCAGCAGGGACACAGGCCTGCCGCAGGAAGGCTCAGGCTGCTCATGGGAAAGCCCCAGAAAAGAGCTGATATCATTCTTGGAGGAGAGAATAACATTGGAAGGGAATTTCTTGAGGCCGGCAACTCCAACTACTCCACTTAGAAACTCGCTTTAAATACGCAGCTGCAGGCAGGTGTCCTTTGACAGGCTTTTCTTCCTAGGTTACCTGGCACACGATCCCACCAAAACCAAAGGCCCTACATGCGTATTTCAAAGGGCCAAACCCCCCATGGCAGACACCTGCTCTCCGGGTCCTCGGTACTACGTCCTGCCCTCCATCACCAGGAACGGGAAGTCCGTGGCTCCAGCACAGCACATCTGCGGACTTCCCAAGATAAAGACCGAGATCACCCCTGGGCCAAGTGAGTACCATTTCTCCAGCCCTTCTTCCAGGCAAGACAAGCACGCCTTACTTTTGCCCTGGGCTCCTGGGGTACAAAACCATCAGCTCACGCCCTCAGTGGGCTTCAGAGGCTTCCAGACAGAAAGCAAACAAGGCTGAGCACCTCCTCCGGACCTTTCCTCTTTGGCTTGAGGAAAACAGCCCAGCTTCACTGCTTGTCTCCGCTTCCCCTCTGCCCTAGGCGACTACGCCACCGACAAGGCCAATAAACACCTCTACAAATGCGCGCCGGCACAGTCCATGGCCTTCCGGCACAAGGCCGTCAGAACCGACCAACCTCCAGGTAAGGGAACTCGGGGAAATACACACCCTTGCAGCCTGCGTGTCCTCCAGGGAAAAGCTGCTGGACACCTTTTCCCAGAGGCCTAGGGAAAAGCCTACACAGCAGGACGCAACGGTCTCTGCACAAGCTTGCAGCATATCCCAGAGCACCAGCTTCTCTCATCCCACAGAAGAACCTTGGCAGGCTGCTTCTCTCCCACCCAGGCGCTGCTCCTCTCCCCGCAGGACTCCCACGCGCTCTCTTCCCATTCCCCTTCCAGGTCCTGGCACCTACACCCTGCCGAGGCTGGTGGGACCCAACACAGCCTACACCCACGCCAGCCCCTGCTACTCCATGACAGGCAAGAGGAAGCACAATGGCTTTGCTGAAGACCTCTCCAAGGTGAGCTACGCTTCTCTGCTCTCTCGCGTCAGCACCTGAAGCTCAGCTGCTCTCCTCAGGGCAGGAGGGCTCCAGCGCCTGCTGCAGCCTCTCTTAGCGCACACTTCCCTGCACCAGCAGCAAAACTCCAGAAGCCACGGGTCCCCTGGCTCTCCTGCTGGTAACTGTGGGGGAGGGGAAGCTCTGCTGACACCTGCAGTCCCTCGCTTTCCAACACTAACAGTTTTGGGGGAGCAAAGCTCATTGGCACTAATGGGAATCTCCCTCCTCCTCTGGGAAACCTGCCTCTCTGCAGGGGAACAGGAGGTGCCCTTGTCCCCGTCGCTCCATGCCTCTCACACCACATCTCTGGCCAGCCAGCTCAACTAGCGCAGACCACGTGGGCCCCCGGCAAGAATCAACACTTGCCTTTTAGACCCAACAACCTCTCTGCCTCTCTTGCAGACGCCAGGTCCTGCTGCCTTCCCCAAGGTGGAACTGGACGCCTACAAGAAAAGGGCTCCCATGTACACGATGGGAACCAAAAGTAGCCTTGGAAGTGACAAAACAGTGAAGCCGGGGCCAGCAGACTACTGCCTGGGAAAGGTAAGGCAGCCTGCCCGCCTCTCCTCCTCTGCTTTGCAACAACCACCCCTTAAGCAGCTCCCCCTTCTGACAACTCAAGGCCACCTCACTGGAGTGACAACCCGCAGGACAGCAGGCCTGCTCCCTTGCCTTGGCCCAAAGCCGAGCAGAGGGAGGCCAAAGAACACACCTTGGCCTCTCCACTAGCTCAGCCATTCCATGCTGACATACGCTCACCCAGCACAAGCTGAACACAGGAGGACACAGCGCCACAGCAGGGACAAGCAGACCCAAGAGTGCACCTTTCTCCTGCACTGGGGATCAGCCGGGAGGGCAGGGGCAGCCAGCAAAGTCTGGCTGGAGCTGGGCGGCCTCTGGACTTGGAGCATGTTCCAGTGCCAGCTCAGCTCCAGCCATGACCTTGCCCTGACAGACGGAGTGGGCACGTCACTCCATTTTGCGTCAAACACAAGATCTTTGCTTTCAGTGGCCTTAGAAAAACACTGGAGGGATGTGTTTTACCTGCCCCTAAACTCCTTTCCTCTTGCCTTTCCATTCCTGCCCAAAAAGGGGAGAAATGCCAATCAGTAACAGCAGCAGAGCACTGGAAATGTCCTGAGAACACAGGAGGTTTCCAACAAGCGTGCCCCTGGGACAGGGGGAGGGAGCTAAAAGTGCCCAGGCATGCCCACAGCAATGCACGACAAACGGCAAATGCACGTCCATCAACTTGTTCTGCCAGACGGCCTTCCCTGAAGA
Organism: Phoenicopterus ruber ruber; assembly: GCA_009819775.1. Taxonomy (NCBI): domain Eukaryota; kingdom Metazoa; phylum Chordata; class Aves; order Phoenicopteriformes; family Phoenicopteridae; genus Phoenicopterus; species Phoenicopterus ruber. Next base: position 688,648 of record WNMK01000049.1, on the reverse strand, counting down.
CAAGTCTTCTGGAGAACAAGGCACCACGGTCACCTTGTCTTCTTCTCACTTTTCCCCTTCCAGGTGACGCTGATCAAGCCCCAGGCACCTGCTCCCACTTTTGGACTCCGACATTCCCTCTACACAGCTCCTCTCATCTCCCTGATATGAGCCAAATAAAACAACAGACCCCCAAAGATCTTGGCTGTTCACCTCAGCTGCAGGGAGAGGGGCTGTGCGTGAGTGAGGACCATCGGCTCTCTCCATTTCATGTCTATGCTTCAGCCAAAACATTGCCAGATTAGGACAAGGGGAGAGCACCAAGACCAACAGCGTAAACCAGGCAGAGAGCTCTGGCAGCACCGTTTCACCTCACTGAAGCTAATCCCTGCCCCGTGAAAGCAGCCCAGCCCTGCCCTGCACGCTCTCACCCCATGGCCGAGCGTCCCGCAGGCACAGGCTTGCCCCCAAGGACACAGCCCATCTCGGCACCCCCCTTTTCAGTGCACACGGGTGGCTTCTCTCCAGAGTGCGGCCAGAAACACAGCCGCTCTGCATGACCTCCAGGGATGGTGACTCAACCACTTCCCTGGGCAGCCAATTCCAATATTTGGTTACACTTTCATGAAGAAATTTTTCCTAATAGCCAATCTAAACTTGCCCTGGCACAACCCGAGGTTTCCTCTTGTCCTATCACTTCTTCCTTGGGAAAAGAGACCAACCCCCACCTTGCCACAACCTCCTTTCAGGCAGTTGTAGAGAGCGAGAAGGTCTCCCCTCAGCCTCCTTTTCTCCACACTCCTTTTCTCATCCTACCTGTCTGCACATCCGCACGCTCCCTGCCAGCCCCAGGCTCAGGCGCTTTTGGCTACAGCTGCCTCTGGTCTCGCTCTTTGGCCGCTGCTCTTCTGGGATTTCGCTCTTGCCTGTCACTCTGAGGATAAAGAAGTGCGATCCTCTGGGCTGAGGGGGAGAGGGAAAAAAATAGAGATGACTTCCTCTATGTAAATGCTACTTAGGCTACATGCTGGCCAGACTTCTACGCAGAGCTTTAAACTAGATTTAGTGGGAGATGAGGAGGAGGAAAAGGAAGACCAGGAGGAGGATGAGAAAAAAGATGAGGAGGAAGATCAGGAGAAGAAGAAACAGCAAGTGGGGGATGGGGCAGGGGAGGAAAAGGAAGATGGGGGGAGGAAGAACAACATGAGGAACAACAGGAGGAGGAACAGGAGGAGGAGAAGAACAGGAGGAGTCAGACAAAGAAGGAGAGGAGGAGGAGGCATACCAAAAGGAGGGCATAACAAAAGGAGGAGGCATAACAAAAGGAGGAGGCATAACAAAAGGAGGAGGAGGTAGAGGATGAAAAGGAGAATAAAGAACAGGAGGAGGACCTGGGAAGGACAAAGGCGGACAAATGGGATGGATCTAGGTGGATGCAGGGGGTGGAGGGGAGAAGGGTGGCAAAAAAGAGCAGGGAAATCACAGGGTCTTGGCTTCATTCAAGTTGGGAAGGACAGCAGGGAGGCCCCAGCCCTGCAGTCCTCCAGCTCCAGGCAGCACCAGCCAGGATGTCAGACCATGATGCCGCGGGGTCTAGAAAGCCTCTGAGGATGGAGGCCTGCAATAGCACGGCTTCACAGCTGGCCATTAGCCACTCTTGGAATGGCTGTGGCTCTAGCAGGGCGGCTCTCTCCCAGCCATCTTCTGTTTCCATTGCTCGAAATAGCTTCGTAAGAGCAGCAAAGATTGCCACCTCACGCGCTCTCCCTTTTCAAGTCTTCAAGGTGAAGGAGGACTGAAAAGCAAGAGAAGAAAACAGATGCTAAGCAGGGATTTGGTCTTTCTTTTCCTTTAGTGACTCTTCATAATAAAAGTACCAACAGTTCCACAGCCTGAGAAATGTGTGGTATTCCATGGATCAATCATAGCCTCCCATTTGGGTTACAGGGCACTGACGACCTGTTTTGCATTATGGCACCTACAAACCTGGGCATTTTGCACTTCCTGACAAGTAGAGGGAGAGCAGGAATGAGAAGGCGAATGCCTCCTTGCCGATTTGTTTCGGAAATATTGCCCAGTGATTGTGGAGATGGGGGTTTGCACGCAGAAATTTCTGAAGAACCCTTCCTGGCAAGTCCTGCAATTTCCAAAAGCCATTCAAGGACAAGACCTAAGACTTTCTGTTAACTCAGTGCTGCTGCGCTTTTAAGAAAGGTCACTGTGTGGCACTGAAAGATCTTTCCTTTCCCCACACTGTTGCCCATCTGGGGACTCGTACAGCATCACTTGCCACCTCGTCAGTGAGAAGAAGTCCAGTTCCTGTAAGCAGCTGCAGGTCGGTGCCCATCAGCATTGGTAAAGACCTGATGCAGACAAGAATTCAGCAGCCTGCTGAATGACTGGGAATGGGTTTTCACAATCTTTGGGTAAAAACCAAGCAAAATAAGCTTAGGCAGTCAGGAGGTAAACTCAAGCATTAATCTCACGCGCAAGCAAGAAATTGGTCACTCTGGGGAAATGATGCTCAAGTGCGCAGACAACACAGTGGAACACACAGCTTCAAGAAGTCCCTCATCTTCGGGCCTTCACTAACCACCCCAGAGCCCAGCAGGATGGGCTGCACCTCTGCAACAAGGGCGATTTCCAATTTGAGCTGCTCCTCAACAGCAAATGGGAGGCTACAAATGGGTTCCCCTCTGCAATACTGCCCAGATAAAGTGACTCCAAAAGCTGGAGGTGGGAATCCCATTTCATTGAAAAAAATAAAAAATCCTATCACTGTGCAACTCCTGATGTCCTCTGTTCATACCTGGAATGTTTTATGTACCTACATCTCTTGAGCACACTGGAGAAGATGCTGAGGCAGGAAGGCTTGCAGCTGTAGCTCATCTGGTCTAACCCACAGCCACCTTTAACCCTGTAGCACAGAATCACACTTGCCTCCCTTGAGCTTTCATTGTGCAAAACAATCCCTAGAGGGTCACATAGATGCAGCCTCCTTTATTTTTGGGTGCAACAAGCCCTCCAAGACCAGATTTGGGGTTTCACAAGCACCCTTCTGCTGGATGGGTCAGCTCAAGAGAAAACAGACTGCCAAGCAGGTATCCAAAGTTGCCAGGAAAGGATTCATCTGAGAACCTGAGAAGCCGCCTGGCCTGGAAGGGGAAGTCCCTCAATCAGATGGGACACGGACAGGCAAGAGGACATTCTCCAGCCTCACGAGGCAGAGCTGTGTGCTGAAGAAAGGGCACTGTGACAGGAGCTTCTGGTGGAGTCCGTGGTACTACAGGACTGGCCCCCCACATCTCATCTCAGTTCAGGGATTACTCAGTTTCAGCCCCAACAACAGCGATAAGCTCAAAAGTAGTCAGTGTCCCTGCACACTTCTTTTTTTTCTGCATACCTGCTGTGACCTCACTACAGGACAGGCCCAGAGGCCATGGCGATGGCTGGGAAAGTCCGCAGCAATACAGAATTGTGCATGGATGAAAAACACCCAGTGGTTCAGCTCGTTTCAATCGATTATGGGAAGGCTTTTGACTAGACTGCAGTCCAGAAAATTTAAAACCAGCACTAACCTACACTCCCACCTTGATTGGCAGCTCTTTCTTCATCAGCTCTTTCTATTTCTTTCTTTCCTCTGGAGTACAGAGCGAGATTTTCCTCATTAAAAGCAACAAGAAAGATCAGGCACAAATATGCAGAAAACCTATGACAAAATGGAAGCACATTTTATTGTAAGAGGAAACCCTGAATTGGAAACATAGTTCATGGCCTAATTTGCCTCTCTGTGCACCGATGCAGTCAACAGCCCAGGAAACGTTACAGCAGGGATTAGCAAAGCAAAGCCAGGACACCTCAAGACACCCCGTAACTACACGAGTCTGTCTTTCCTTTTCACCCCCCACTTCCCAAAGCACCAAGGCAGCACCAGGCAGGGCAGTCGTGCGCTCAGGTCGCACCGGGGAGGAGAGAGCAGCAACAGCCCCCTGGCACCCAGGAGTAGTAACGAGCATTTCTGCTCTCAACTGACACTTAGTCCATGTGCAAGTGCAGCCCTGATCCAGACATGAAGCCCAGGGTGTCAGTTAATGCCAGGTGCCACACACACTGCACCTGCTCCCATCGCCTCCTCTCCATTAACTCTTCTCCAGTCTCTTCCACCCCATCCCAGCTCAGATACCTGCCCTCTGGCTCAGGGCTGACTGGGGGCTGGCCACCCTCGCGGCAGCAGCAGGAACCGCTCTGACCCTGGGTGTGGGCTTGTCCCTGGGGCTGAGCCCTCGGGCCCAGGGCTGCTGAACTGGGCCATGGCAGGGCCTGTGGGCGGGGAGGTCTCCAGGTCCCCCCAGGCCCATCCCCACTGGGAGATACCTGCGCCTGCAGCACGCCTGGGCCTGGGCCTGGGCCTGGGCCTGGGCCTGGGCCTATGCCTATCCCTATCCCCTATCCCTATCCCTATCCCTATCCCTATCCCCTATCCCTATCCCTATCCCTATCCCTATCCCCATCCCCATCCCCATCCCCATCCCCGGCCCCCCTCACCCCGGCTGCCCCCGGCCCAGCTCTCACCCAGTTCTCCTCAGGCCGCTCACACTCCGCCCCCCGCCCCAGGCCGCCTGGGACAGGCCAACTCCGCCTCCGCTGATTGGCTCAGCCCTGGCCAATGGCGTGGCTGTTGCCGGTGGGCAGGGCAGCCCGGGCCTCTCCTCCCAGAGCCGCCCTGCGCCCGCTGCCCCCCCGCAGCTCGCTCCTCAGCCAGCCGGGACACGGGCCTGCGCAGAGGCGGCCTTCAGAAGGGCCGTGGCCCCTGGAGCTGTTCTCTCAGCAGCGCCGGGCTGTGCCCAGCTCTGCCGTCCCTCAGTGCTCTCGTGGGGTCTGGCCTGCTCAGGGTAGGGAGGGGAGGGAAGGGAGGGGAGGGGAGGGGAAAGGGGGGCGGGGGAGGGGACTTGCCAGGAGGGGAGGGGGCTGTCCGCTGTCCTTCGTGTCTGTCCCCAGGGTCCCCAGTGCTGGCAGGCCCCGCAGGGCTTCTGGGCCAAGCACATGCCGAGGCGCCAGGGGCTCCTGGGCTTTGGGCAGCTCCGAGGTGAGGCATGGCTGCCCCTTTGCTTCTGCAGGTGCAGTTCTTGCTACCTCCTTCGTAGCCAAAACTGTTTCTCCTCGTGGCACGTGGACTGGACAGATGCCACGTCCCTGTTAGTCTGGGAGGACTTCAGGGAAACGAGGAGGTCCCACCATGCACACAGGGAGGAGGACAGGGAAAAGGAGCCGTGTCAAGGTTTTTTGCTGTTTCCCATCTGATCTCAGATATCTGCGTGCAGCAAAGTCAGCTTTTTTCCCTCCAAGCTGCACAGCTTTTTGCCAGCGACAGCGAGGTGGGCTGAACTGGCCTTGAGGATCACTCAGATCCTTTCTTTTCTAATTGCGTGCCACACTTTTCCTTTTTTCCACCTTTTCTTTCTCCCCTTTCCCCCCAGTTCCATTCTCTAGTAAAGGTATTGAGATTTGGCTTTCTGCACAGATCATACAGTAGGTAGATACAGGATCTAAGTGTCGGCTGGTTTATACCTTCAGAGCTGTAGGCTATAGACTAGACAGATACGGGCTGTGGGTAGAGTTATTGTTTGCTAATTCCAATGTCTTTTCCATATGCTAAAATAGGCAAGCAATGGGACAGCAGTGTCGTCCCCCTCCTGAGAAGTTGGGCTCAGCCTAGAATGACAAGAAGCCCACCCTGCCTGATAAAGCGGGAAGCGAGACAGAAAAGGAGCACGGCCCAGAGAGCCGTTGAAGTAGCAGCTGAAAGCCGGTCACTCCTGCAGACAAGGTGGGAAAGTGTGGGCTGGAGAGCCAGAGGGCTCTGCTGCTACCGCAGGCAACGGGTGAGCAGCAGGTCCTCTTCAGAGAAGGTGACGTGCAGTGGAGTGTTTCAAAAGGGGCTTGGTAATGGCTGATAATTGGGGCCCTGTGACAGTGAGGGTAAGGTCGTCAGCCTGCAGCTCTGCAGCAGGTAAAACTACCACTGAAACAGTTCTGATGGCGGATGCTGTTCTCTGTGTTTCGTTTTGGGTGCTCCTCTTCCTGTTGCCTCCTGTTGCCTCCTCCTCTTCCTGCTTTCTCCTGTTGCCTCCTCTTTTTTCTCTTCCTCCTCCTGCCCCTTGTCCTCTTCCACCTCTTATTGTTGCCTCCTGTTGCCTCCTCCTCTTCCTCCTTTTGCCTCTTGTGGCCTCCTCTTGTCTCCTACTCCTTCTCCTCCTCCTCTTGCCTCCTGTTGCCTCCTCCTCCTCCTTCTCTTGCCTTCTGTTGCGTTCTGTTGCCTTCTCCTCCTGTTTCCTCCTGTTGCTTTCTCCTCCTTTTCCTCTTGTAGCTTCCTCTGTCCTCCTTTTTTTTTAGCCATTCCTCCTCCTCCTATTTTATCCTGTTGCCTCAAGTTGCCTCCTCCTCCTCCTCCTCCTCCTGTTGCCTCCTTTTGCCTCCTGTTACCTCCTCCTCTTGATGCCTTTTGTTTCCTTTTCTTATCCCTCTTTCCTCCTCCTGCATCTTCTTGCCTCCTTTTTCTTCCTGTTGCCACCACCATCTCCTCCTCCTCCTTGTTCTGTTGCTTCTGGTTGCCTCCTGTTGCCTCCTCTTCCCTCCTCTTCCTTACCATCCTGGTACTTCCTATTGCATCCTCCCCTTCTTGGTGCCTCCTGTTGCTTCCTTTTGCATCGTCTTAAATTTTCCACCTATTGTCTTCTCCTCCTCTTCCTCCTCTTCCTCCTCTTCCTCCTCTTCCTCCTCCTCCTCCTCCTTCTTCTCCTTCTGTTGCCTCCCCTTGCTTCCTGTTTCCTCCTGTTGCTTCATGTTGCTTACTGTTGCCTTCTCCTACTCCTCTTCTTCAGTTGCCGAGGCGATCAGCTCCGGTGCCGGCGTGACCTGCAGCGGAGCGTCCTAGCGTGGCGTACAGGGGGGTTTCCCGAATCGGGGAGCCTCAGAGGGAGCCGAGGGACCCGCCAGGAGCCGGCAGCTCGCGCGAGAGCGGCTGACGAGACCTGGGCGGGGCCAGGAGCCGCGGCGGGGTATAAAAAAGCCCCCGGGGAGCGCCAGCGACCCGGAGCGCGGCGAACAGGGCGGGCAAACAGGGCGTGGCGCGTCAGGAAGGGCGCGGCGCGGCAGTTTGCGCGGCAGTTCGCGCCGGCAGGGCGTGCAGGGAGGGCGCTGAAGCTCCGCCGGCTCGACGGGGGAAGCGATGGTGTCCACCCGGCAGAAAGCCATGGCCGCTCCAAGCCTTGCACCCGCCACGGCTGACGCAGCTTCCCAGACGGAGCTGCGGTGGGAACACGCTGCCACCCAGGTGTCAGGCTGCAGGGTGTGCCCTACTCTGATGCCAGCACCGGGCAACAGCGACAGCGAGCACGCCTGTGGGAGGTGAGCCCAGGTAGAGGAACTCCTCCGCCTGGTGACAGAGCTCCGGCAGGAGGTGAGCAGGTTGAGGAGTATCAGGGAGTGCGAGAGGGAGATCGACGACTGGACTCGCACCCTGCCCTCCCTGCGACAGGCGCAACAGGCAGCCAAGGTGCCTGTCACGGGGGACTCCCGATCCCGACCCTCTCCCTGCACGGCTGAATGCAGGGACGTAGGGGACAGGGGACAGTGGCAACTAGTGCCTCCCCGGCGAGGCAGGCGTGTTTCCTCAGCGCCTACCCCACCTCCGCAGGTGCCCTTGCACAATAGGTACGAGGCCCTGCCACTGGAACCAAACAACGACCAGGCTGATGGTTCAGCCAGCCTGGAGGTGCCGCCGAGGACTAGTCAGCCGAGGGCCTGCATCAAAACTGCCCCCACAAAGGAAAACAAGAGACGGGTCATTGTCATAGGAGACTCCCTTCTGAAAGGAACAGAAGGGCCCATATGCAGACCGGACCCACTGCTTAGGGAAGTCTGCTGTCTCCCAGGGGCCCGGGTCAAGGATGTGAGGAGGAAGCTTCCCACCCTAGTAAGGCCCTCGGACTACTATCCCCTGTTGATCTTCCAGGTAGGCAGCGACGAGGTGGCAAAAAGAAGTCCCGGGGCAAACAAGAGGGACTTCAGGGCCTTGGGGCGACTGGTTAAGGGATCAGGAGCACAGGTAGTGTTCTCCTCTATCCCTCCAGTTCTGGGGAAGGATGAGGGAAGAAACTGGAGGAGCCAGCAGATCAACAACTGGCTCCGAGCCTGGTGTCAGCGGCAGGACTTTGGGTTCTTCGACCATGGGTTGGTTTACATGGCACCAGGCCTGCTGGCGGCAGACGGGGCGCACCTGTCCCAAAGGGGGAAAAGGATCCTCGCGCAGGAGTTAGCAGGGCTCATTGAGAGGGCTTTAAACTAGATTTGAAGGGGGAAGGGGATAAAACCAGGCTTGCTAGAGAGAAGCCTGGGGGTGGCACACCAATGAATGAGGGATGGCGTGCCAGCGAGGCCCTTCGGTCAGCTGTCTCAGATGAGGTAGGACAGAGAGACCTGTGCGGCAGCAGGGACACAGGGGTCATTGATCAGCTAGGAACCACAGAAATACCTGAGATGGGACATGTAGGGAGTAGGGCTTCTCCCACCACAAAGGCAACAGGATCACTAGCCCAGCTGAAGTGCATCTACACGAATGCAGGGAGCATGGGCAACAAACAGGAGGAGCTTGAGGCTGTTGTGAAAGGGGAAAACTATGATATAGTTGCCATCACGGAAACATGGTGGGATGACACACATAGCTGGAGTGCCACGATGGACGGCTATAAACTCTTTAGAAGGGATAGGCAAGGAAGGAGAGGCAGTGGGGTAGCCCTCTATGTTAGGGAGAGTCTGGACTGCCTTGAGCTCGAGGACTGTGATGCGAGGGTTGAGTGCCTATGGGTAAGAATCAGAGGGAAGGCCACCAAGGCAGACATTGTGGTGGGAGTCTGTTATAGACCACCCAACCAGGACGAGGAGGCAGATGAAGTATTCTACAGGCAGCTGGGAGAAGCCTCACGATCGCTGGCCCTTGTTCTCGTGGGGGACTTCAACTTGCCAGATGTCTGCTGGAAATACAATGCAGCAGAGAGGAAACAGTCCAGGAGGTTCCTGGAGTGTGTGGAAGATAACTTCCTCTCACAGCTGGTGAGGGAGCCCACGAGAGAAAGCGCCCCGCTGGACCTGTTGTTTGTGAACAGAGAAGGTCTTGTGGGTGATGTGACGGTCGGAGGCCGTCTTGGGCACAGTGACCACGAAATGATAGAGTTCTCGATTCTCAGAGAAGTAAAGAGGAGGGTCACCAGAACTGCCACCTTGGACTTCCGGAGGGCAGACTTTGGCCTGTTCAGGAGTCTGGTTGGCAGAGTCCCTTGGGAGGCAGTCCTGGAGGGCAAAGGAGTCCAGGAAGGCTGGACATGCTTCAAAAGGGAAATCTTAAAGGCGCAGGAGCAGACCGTCCCCATGAGCCGAAAGACGAGCCGGCGGGGAAGAAGACCGGCCTGGCTGAGCAGAGAGCTCCGGCTGGAACTTAGGAAAAAAAGAGAGTCTACCACCTTTGGAGGAAGGGGCAGGCAACTCAGGAGGACTACAAGGATGTTGTGAGGTTATGTAGGGAGAAAATTAGAAGGGCCAAGGCCCAGCTAGAACTTAGTCTGGCTACTGCCGTAAAAGACAACAAAAAGTCCTTCTACAAATACATTAACAATAAAAAGGGGGCGAAGGAAAATCTCCCTCCTCTATTGGATGCGGAGGGAAACTTAGTGTCAAGGGACGAGGAAAAGGCTGAGGTGCTAAATGCCTTCTTTGCCTCAGTCTTCAACAGCAAGGGAAGTTGCTCTCTGGGCACCCAGCCCCCTGAGCAGGAAGACAGGGATGGGGAGCAGAATGTAGACCCTGAAGTCCAAGGGGAAATCGTCAGTGACCTGCTACCCCACCTAGACACACACAAGTCTATGGGGCCAGATGGGATCCACCCAAGGGTGCTGAAAGAGCTGGCAGAAGTGCTCACCAAGCCACTCTCCATCATTTACCAGCAGTCCTGGCTAACTGGGGAGGTCCCAGTTGACTGGAGGCTGGCAAATGTGACGCCCATCTACAAGAAGGGCTGGAAGGAGGATCCGGGGAACTACAGGCCTGTCAGCCTGACCTCGGTGCCCGGGAAGGTTATGGAGCAGATCATCTTGAGTGCCATCACGCGGCACGTATGGGACAACCGGGTGATCGGGCCCAGTCAGCACGGGTTTATGAAAGGCAGGTCCTGCCTGACCAACCTGATCTCCTTCTACGACATGGTGACCCGCTTAGTGGATGAGGGAAAGGCTGTGGACGTTGTGTACCTGGACTTTAGTAAAGCCTTTGACACCGTCTCCCACAGCATCCTCCTGGAGAAACTGGCTACCCATGGCTTGGATGGGCGTACTCTGCGCTGGGTAGGAAACTGGCTGGCTGGCTGGGCCCAAAGAGTTGTGGGGAATGGAGTTAAATCCGGTTGGCGGCAGGTCACAAGTGGTGTTCCCCAGGGCTCACTACTGGGGCCAGTTCTGTTCAATATCTTTATCAATGATCTGGACGAGGGGATTGAGGGCACCCTCAGTAAGTTTGCAGATGACACCAAATTGGGAGGGAGTGTTGATCTGCTGGAGGGCAGGCAGGCGCTACAGCGGGACCTGGACAGGCTGGATCAATGGGCCAAGGCCAATGGTATGAGGTTCAACAAGGCCAAGTGCCGGGTCCTGCACTTGGGTCACAACAACCCCAGGCAACGCTACAGGCTTGGGGGGGAGTGGCTGGAAAGCTGCCCGGCGGAAAAGGACCTGGGGGTGTTGGTTGACGGCCGGCTGAATATGAGCCAGCAGTGTGCCCAGGTGGCCAAGAAGGCCAACGGCATCCTGGCCTGTATCAGAAATAGTGTGGCCAGCAGGAGTAGGGAGGTGATTGTCCCCCTGTACTCGGCCCTGGTGAGGCCGCACCTCGAGTACTGTGTTCAGTTTTGGGCCCCTCACTACAAGAAAGACATTGAGGTGCTGGAGCGTGTCCAGAGACGGGCAACGAGGCTGGTGAAGGGTCTGGAGCACAAGTCCTATGAGGAGCGGCTGAGGGAACTGGGGATGTTTAGCCTGGAGAAAAGGAGGCTGAGGGGAGACCTTATTGCTCTCTACAACTACGTGAAAGGAGGATGTAGAGAGATGGGGGTCGGTCTCTTCTCCCTAGTAACAGACGACAGGACGAGAGGAAATGGCCTCAAGTTGCGCCAGGGGAGGTTTAGATTGGACATTCGTAAAAATTTCTTTACCGAAAGGGTTGTCGGGCATTGGAACAGGCTGCCCAGGGAGGTGGTGGAGTCCCCATCTCTGGGGGTATTCAAAAGGCGTTTAGATGAGGCCCTAAGGGATATGATTTAGTGGGGGACTTGGTAGTGATAGGTTAATGGTTGGACCCGATGATCTTGGAGGTCTCTTCCAACCAGAACAATTCTATGATTCTATGATTCTATGACCTACAGCCCTGTCTTTTGTGAAGAGGAAGCCAACCTGGTTTCTTTGAGAACAAGGGAGGAGTTGGTATTGAAAGAACTTCAAGGGGCATCTTCTGGAGCTAGGTATGGTCCGAAGTGGGACTCTGCACCACCTTGGAGGAGGATGTCTCTGGCTGGGACTGTGCGTTTCCATTCTGTGAAAATGAAGCCTGGAGCTGGTGGGAAAAGGGGACTTGAGGACACTAGAACCAGGCTGTCCTGCAGCAACTGGGGTGCATGTGCTCTCCTAAAGGTGGACATCTGTCCCCGCTGGCTGTTCCCAGGACCCTTTTGGTCCTTGGAAATGGTTCCCAAGAGGACTTTCTCCATCACCATGCTGGGGATGGAGGTGAGGCTGTGAGCTCCCCAGATCCTCCTTCATGGAGATACCTTCCTCCAGCCATCAGGGACCTCCCCTGGTTGCCACAACCCCACAGTGACCTCAGGAGGCCATCGACCACCTCCTGCAGAACCCTTGGGGACATCCCGTGGGCTCACATCTGCTCAGCCAAACTTCCCCGCTGGCCCCTGTTAAGTGACACTAGGCGTGTTCATAACCATCTGTCCCAAACCCTTTCCAGACGGCTCCATCCATTGCCCTCAACAACGTGAGGACCCTCCAGGACACCAAGATGAAAGTCAGGGACCAGCTGCCCCAGGTAGGAAACAGGTCCTCCAACCCTGGAGGTCTCCCCTTACGTCCCGTGACACAATGGGGGCACGGAGACTGGGCAGACATGTGGGAAGACCTAAGACCAAGTCAAGTAGGGGGTTGGAGACCTGGTGGGACCCAGATTTCCTGTTCTGGGGGGATGAGCAGACCGGGAGGGCGTCACGTTGCGGTGGTCCCAGCCCTCGCCGGGTCACGTCCTTGCCGTTCTCACTGCCAGGAGCTGCTCAGCGTCAACCAGCAGAAGCGCATCATGGAAGAAGCTCGCTCGGTCAACGCCCTCTCCAAGGCTCTGGCCACCTTGAAGGTGGCTGCTGAGTTCCTGGCCGTGACGGGTGGTGACCCGGAGCGCCTGCTGCCCGAGTACGTCCGGCAGGAGCTGAGGATGGATGCCGGCGCGAAGCAGTTCCAGGACGTGCCGGTGGGCGAGGGGCTCAGGACGGGTGGGAAATGGGACCTTTGTGTCCTTCTCCTGATGGTCACCCCTGCCACTCTGGGCAGGGCTTCACATCCCCTGTGGCTCCCAGCGCCTTCACCTGCTCCAGGGTCCCCAGATCTAGTGTCCACAAAGGGCTGGAGGACTCCTGCTCAGAGCAAAGAGGTCCTGGGCACCTGGGTGGGTTTAAAAGCTTGGCTGGACGGTGGCAGATCTTCATGCTGTGTCCACCAACACCTCAGGGACACCTCGGGCACTGCGGACGGCCTGGGGCACCTCCATGGGGGACACTGGTGATCTGGGAGCCAAGGGTTTGTAGATCCACCTGGATGCTTGAATGGGGCAGCCAACGGGGGATGTTGGTGGCCCAACGTGTCCTCCAGGACATACTGCAGTTGAGCGTGGGCGGGACCTTTCCAAGGAGCTGAAGGCCTGTCCTTCTTTGTCCCCCTTCTTCAGGTGGTGCCCAACACCCGGCTGAAGCACATCCTGTCGCTGTGGCAGGTCCTGGCAGCTCGCAGGTCCATGCTGTTGGTACAGATGAACCAGGTGAGGGAGATGAGGTTGGGGGAGGAGACAGGGTTTGCCCCTCCCCGGGAGGAGAAAGGAAATACGTTTCTGAAGCCCGGCGGCATTTTTGACACCCCTGTCCCATCCCTTCCCTGGGTAAAATCAAGGTCTCTGGCCCATCCGGAAGATAATCCACTCCCCTGGGTAGTTTCAAGACTGGCTCGCGTCTTGGAAGCTCTTTGGTGGCCCTGATCCGAGGTTCGAGGACACAAGAGGGTTGTGGTTCTCCTTCCTCCATCAGACATCACCTCTGGTCCCGTCTGGGTGGGGTGTGCTGGGGGTCTCCTTGTTGCTGAAGCTGGTGGTCTTTGCAGGATCCCTTCTGCCTGGTACCCAAGCAGTTCCAAGGGCAGCTGGGCGCAAGGGAGGCAAAAGCCCTGGCCTCCGCGTTGTCCAACACCAACCTTGACCTCTTCCTCATCGAGCTGCACGAGATGATCATGGTGGCACTGTCCAGATTTGAGCCTGAGTATGAGTAAGTCCAGGTCGTATCCTGGGACAGCCAGAGCGGTGGCATCCTGGGAGGGTTTGGTTGAGGAGACACCTCTGAAGGTCTCTGGTCCATGTCCTGCTCCAGGCAGGTTACTCAAGGCCTGGTCCGGTTGCGTGCTGGTGGATCTCCATCTTGGAGATGCTTGTCTTGGGGGTTGTCCCAAGGCAGCGTTGCCCCTGATGGGAAGAGGCTTTTCTTATGCCCAACCATCAGCTGCCCCATTGGCTCCCGATGCCACTGGAGATAACCCAGGGTGGCCTCTAGCACAAGGCGTTGGCCATCGTTGACCAGCGACCTTGGCCACCATTGAGAGCCACAATTAACAAGCAACCTTGGCCACCATTGACCAGCAATCTTGGCCAAGACACTGCTTATTGTTGACAGCCAACACTGGCCATGGCTGGCAGCTGGGGGTGGTGGGACATCCATCCCACCTCCACCCACTCACTCTCCTGCTCTACCTCACCCACAGGCTGCAGTATGCCTTTAAGTTCTTCCTGGAAGACAACCAAGTCCCCGCCACTTCTGTGGCCACCCTCACGGATGCCCTGGACCCAGACATTCCTGTCAGGAACATCCTCTCCGTCTGGAGGACGGCTGCGAAGACCAGCCAGATCACCGTCCCTGCCTACGGCCAGGAGAGGCCAGCCCAAGGCAGCCATTAGCCCCTTTCTCGCAATGACCCCGCTGGTGGCTTGTCCCCATGGGCACAGAGGAAATGTCTACCCCTCATCCCAGCTCTGGAGGCACCACATGAGCTGTGCATGGAGCTTCTGGAGCAGCTCGAGCCTCCGAAGCCCCAAAATCCTGCTCCCCCACTGCCTGAACCCGGCTGAGAAGCTCTCACCTGGACCCACCACAAGGACCCCAGGCGTCCCCATCCCTCCAACCCTGCCAAGCCACAGCAGACACCTGGAGAACATCCCCGTGGACACGTCCCCAACGCCGCTACCCCTGTCCTCAGTTGGCCAACTCTGCCCCTCAGCAGCCCTGGGGGTGTCCGAGTTGCTGGAGCCCCTCTACCACCCTCATGTTGGCCAAAAGGTGCTTCTGCTTGTCCCTGTGCCCATCGTTGGTGGCATCTCTCCCTCCTGTCCCTTCCCGCATCATTAAATGCTCAAGGACCCATCTTGGTTTCGTGTTGTTCTCAAAATGGTGGGAGGGGTGGAGGGGACCATGGGTGTGACCATCCCTTCTGGGGGGGCACCGTGGGGCTCAAGGGGCCTCCAGGGGGGCAGCGGTGGAGGAGCTGGAGGCCTGAGCTTCCCCACACAAGCCTCCACAGGTGGCCAGCGCCAAGAAAGGCCACGGCCACCCTGCCTGGAGCTGCCCCCAGTGCTCCCAGTATACCCCAGTGCAGCCAAGGGTTTGACCTGCGCGGTGAGCTCCTTCCCTTCTCCTTCCTGGGGAAGGAGGTCCATGCCCAAACCTCCGTCCTCTCCACACCCTCCCTGCAGGTATTTATTGATGAGACCCCCCCCAGTGTCTTCTCCAGGCTGGACATCCCAGATCCCTCACCTTCTCCTCCCAGGAGAGATGCTCCACTCACCTCATCATCTTGGTGGCCTTTCCCTAAGTCTAGTTTAAAGCTCTCCGTAGGAGTTGGGCCAGCAGGTTGGTGAAGACCCACTTGGTCAGGTGAAACCCATCAGGTCCCAAAAGACCCATCTTCTTGAAAGTAGACCCATCTTCTCAAAGGTAGACCCGGCTTCTCAAAGGTAGATCCATGATCATGGAAGCCCAAACCTTGAGTATGACACCAGCCATGCAACCAGATGCTCCAATCCCTTCATCATCTTCCCTGGACTCTCTCCAGTAGGGCCATGTCTCTCTTGTACTGGGAAGCCCAGCACTGGACCCAGCCCTCCAGGCGTGGCCTCACCAGCACAGAGGTGAAGGACCACCTCCCTCCACCACGAGCCACCTTTGTGGCAAGGGTTCACGGTTAATGGTCAACTTGGTGTCCACCAGGACCTTTTCTACCAAGCTGCTTTCCAGCCTGGTGTCCCCATTGTGTCCTGGTGCTGGGGGTTGCTCCTCCCCAGGGGAAGGACTTTGCGCTTCCCCTGGTAGAACCCCAGGAGGTTCCTCTCAGCCCATATCTCCAGCCTGTTGAGGTTTCTCTGGCTGGCAGCAGGACCCTTTGGCATCTCAGCCACTTCTCCCGGTTCGATCTCACCTGCAAGCCTGTAGATGTTCAGCCAGTTGACAACCCACCTCGCTGCTCATCCAGCCATACATCAACAGCTTCTCTAGGAGAATCTTATGGAAGACTATGGTGAAAGTCCTCCTGAAGTCCAGGTAGACAATGTCCACTGCTCTCCTCTTGTCTACCAGGCCAGGCATTGCATCGTAGATGTTCATCAAGTTGGTCAAGCATGAGTTCTCCTTGGTGAAGCCACGCTGACTTCTCCTGATGCTTTTCTTGTCCTTCATGCACCTGGAAATGGTTTCCAGGATGAGCTGCTCAACCACCTTCCTTTGGGAAGTCCTGCTGGCCCCACAACCGCTGCTCCACAGCGTCCCTTGAGCAGCCGGTGAAGAGGGGGCAGCGACGCGGGCGGGGACACAGCAGGAGATGGAGGAGACCCTGGGGAGGCAGCAGGAGCTCCCGGACCACAGTGAGCACCTCCTCCCTTGGGCCCATGGCCACCCCCAGGGCCATCGCTTGGGCAATGTCCCCATGGCCGCATCCATTGAGATTAGATAGGCCGGCTGCCGGCCGGGAACGGTCATCTGATACCTCCTCCCCTTGAGAAGGAAGGACCGGCCACCCGGCTTGTGCAACGGCCACAGGGCTTGCGGCACATAAACCACCCAAACTGGGATGTTTATACCCCAAAACCCCTCACCCCTCCGGCTGGTCACTTTTTGAAGGCATCTCTTGGGCGTCGCTGCGTGGCCTCGGTGCAGCTCGCCATGGCCGTCTACAAGGTGAAGGTGGCAATGGGTGACGTCCTGGAAGCTGTGACCAACAACTCCATCCCCACCACCTTGGTGGGCAGCCGTGGCGAGAGCCGCCGGGCGACCATCAGCTACTGGTTCCTGCTGGGGACGGTGAGCGGGGGGACGGGGACACGAGTGGTGGCACCGGCTGGCATGGAGATCCCGGCATGGGTTTTGCCGGAGAGGGTGGGAAAAGGGCTGGGTCTTCTCCAAGGTTTGGGGGATGGTGGGAAGGGGCTTGGGGTGATGGTGGGAGGGAGATTGGGGGGATGGTGGGAAGGGGACTGGGGGATGGTGGGAGGAGGCTTGGGGGGATGGTGGGAGGGCGATTGGGGGATGGTGGGAGGGGCTTGGGAGGACAGGGGGAAGGGGCTTGGGGAGATGGTGGGAAGAGGATTGGGGGACGGTGGGAGGGGGCTTGGGGGATGGTGGGAGGGGATTGGGGGGATGGTGGGAGGAGGCTTGGGGAGATGGTAGGAGGGATATTGGGGGGATGGTGGGAGGGGGATTGGGGGATGATGGGAGGGGGATTGGGGGGATGGTGGGAGGGGGATTGGGGGGATGGAGGAAAAGGCTTCAGGGGGACCGGAGGAAAGGGGTGCTGGGGGGATGGAGGAAAAGGATCTTGGGGGGATGGAGGAAGAGGCTCCTGGGGGATGCCCTGAGCCCCCACCCCACTGGTGGGGACACCCCCATCCCCCGGTGCGATGCTGGGGCGGCTGCCCCCCCCCCCAGCCCCTTTCCCCCTCTCCAGGAGAAGGACCTGACTGTGCGCTGTGAGCAGGACTCGGGGCCCGTCATCCTCATCCACCCGCACAAGTGGCGGCTCTTCCCGGAGGACGCCTGGTTCTGCAAGGACGTCCGTGTGACGGCCCCCAATGGTCCCCTCTGCCACTTCCCCTGCTACCAGCGGCTGGAAGGGATGACCACAGTGGAGGTCCGGGAGCGCTCAGGTAGGACCTGTCCCACCCCCACCCTCCTCTTCTAGCTGGGGGGTCCGACCTTGACCCCCTCCTCCATTCCAGGGAAGAAGCAGGTGGACGATGAGCTGGAGAACCTCAAGGAGCATTGGCGGCAGGAGCTGAAGGCACAGCAGGAGGCTTACCAGTGAGAGAAGGGACATAGGGATGGAGGCCCACCATGGCCAGGGTGACCTGACCAGCGGTGACACTGATGTCCACCCCGCCATGTCCCACCTGCAGGTGGAAGAGCTTCGCTGAGGGCTGGCCCCGTTGCCTCAACGTGGGCTCCACCCTCGAGCTGGACTCCAACCTTCAGTTCTCCTGCGTGAGGGCCACCAACTTCACCAGTGTCCTCGTCTTCCAGGAAGCAACACTCCAAGGTTGGGGAGGACCTGGATGGTGGGAGTGAGGAGCATCGCCAGTGCCACCCTGCCCCGGGAGGCTGGCGGGGGGGGGCAGGGAAGGGATGGTGGATGCTGAGGTCCACCTCTGTCCCCTAGAGGAGCCTCCCACCTTCTGGCAGGGTTCCTGCTGAGACCCACCTCCTGGAAGAGCCTGGATGAGATGTGCAGCGTCTTCTCTCAGACGCGGGGCAGGGAGATCGGTGGGTGCCTTGTGTGTCCTCCCCCCCACCCAGGGCTTGCCAAGACGTCCTCGGCTTGACGTGGAGGGTGGTCGGTTGGGTGCTGATGTCCAACCACCCATAAGCCCCCGAGTACATGGCCAGGCACTGGCGAGAAGACGACTTCTTCAGTTACCAGTTCCTCAAGGGCAACAACCCCGTCGTCCTCCGGCGCTGCGCGGTGCTGCCGGCCAAATTCCCGGTGACACCGGAGATGGCGGCCGGTTCTTTGGGTGGTGGCACCAACCGGGACAAGGAGATGCAAGAGGGTTGGATCTTCATCGTGGAGGAGGGCATCCCACCAGCACCGTCCACGGGCACCAGCAGCACGCGGAGGCCCTGCCCTGCCTGCTGCCCCAGGGCGCCGGCGGGCTCCTACGCCCCATCGCCATCCAGGTAGGGACATCCCACCCCAACCCAGTGGACAACCCCCACCGTGGTGGTGGTGGAGACGATCCCACCACGTGGTTGTGTCCCGCAGCTCAGCCGAACGCTGGGACCCACCAGCCCCATCTTCTTCCCGAGCGACACCGAGCGGGACTTGACTGTTGGCCAAGACCTGGGCACGCGACGCCAACTTCTACAGCCACCAGCTCCTCACCCACCTCTTGAGGACCCACCTCTTCGGGGTGGTCTTTGCCATTGCCACCCTACGCCAACTCCCTGCCTGTCACCCCCTCTTCAAGGTGAGGTCCCACCCCAGGGACCCCCACCCATCGGATAGCAGTGATCCCCCGCCCAATGCCCCCCCCCCCCCAGCTCCTTGGGGGGTCCCTGGTCATCTCCAAGCTCTTGGTTGCCACCAGGGGCTCCTCGTTGCCCACTTCCACTTCATGTTGCACATCAACACATCGGCCCAGTGCATCCTCACCGACCCCGACGGCGTCATCGACAGGGGGAGCCCCGGGGACTGGGAGCACTGGGGTCTACTGGGAGCACTGGGAGGGGCACTGGGGTGTACTGGGAGAACTGGGAGGCATGGGGTATACTGGGAGCACTGGGGGCACTGGGGAGGTACTTGGAGTACTGGTGCCCTGGGAGCAGTTGGGGGCACCAGAGTATACTGGGAGGACTGGGGGGCACTGGGAGGGGTCCTCGGAGTGCTGGTGCCCTGGGAGCACTTGGGGGCACTGGGTTATACTGGGAGCACTGGGGGCCGCTGGGGAGCACAAAGGGCCCTGGAGGACACTAGAGAGCATGGGGAGGGGTGGGGAGCACTGGAGACAGTGGGTTATACTGGGAATACTGGAAAGCACTGGGAGGGGGGGTATTTGGAGTACTGGTGCCCTGGGAGCGCATGGGGGTACACTGGGAGCACTGGGGGGCACTGGTGGGGTACTTGGGGGCACTGGAGTATACTGGGAGCACTGGGGGGCACTGGGGAGCACAGAGGGCCCTGGGGGACACTAGAGAGCATGGGGAGGGTTGGAGCTGGGGAGCACTGGGGCCACTGGGTTATACTGGGAGCACTGGGGAGCACTGGGGCAGCTGGGACTGGAGGGGGGGCACGGTGCCTCCTGCCCTGAGCACCCATGGGTGCCCCCTCCCCACCAGGGCTCGGGGGTCACCTCCGAGGGGCTGCTGCTGGTTGCCCAGCGGGGCTTGGAGAAGGTCCCCTCCAGCTCCCCGAGGCCGCCCAGCACCGCGGCGGGGCCACCTCCCCACGCCCTGCACCAGGATGCTGGGATGAGGCTCTGGGAAGCCACTGAGAGGTCGGACAAGGGGTTGGGCGACAGCGGGCAATGGTCCTGTGGGTGCTCCACGGCCTCGTGGTCACCTCACCCCATGGCAGCTTCATCTCCAGCATCATGGCTTTCTACTCCGGGGAGGAGGCGGCGGTGAGCGGGGATGCCAAGCTGCAGGCTTGGGTGATGGACATCTTCACCAAGGGCTTCTTGGGCAGGACCTCCTCGGGGATGGTGTCCCTGCACCTTGAACAAAGGCTGAAAGATGACGCTAGGCCTTTGTCAGTAGTTCCATGTCCTTGCTCTGTGCTTGCTTGAACAATTTAGAAAGTTTTGGTACGTAGCGATGGGTAAGAGACCTAAAAAACCTTGAGCTTTGTTGTCATTTTGGTATGTAGAGAAGAAACCTTGAGTTTTGTAGTCATCTTGGTGCATAGAGATAGACAAGAGACCTAAGAAACCTTGAGCCTTGTAGTCAGAACCAGCCAAGATGAGCTAATTGTAACAAAAGACACAAACCAGATGGAGTAACCCACACTGCGCACACTTCAAGGAAGAGTTCAACTGAAGGACACCAAGGAGACGACCACCAGAGGGCCCAGGAGATGCCAATGAACCACCAAAGAGCCTCACAGAAGACCCTCAGAGACTTAAAGCGCATGTGTAATGAGGATGAGAATAGTACAACTAGTTCTAGGGAATGACACCAATATGTATGATTATCCCAAGGATTTTAATGACTACGTCTATTCTAGAATGACATAAATCTCTACTCTCACGACTTACGGTATGCACGATAGGTGCATCCGGCGCTGTAATAAAGAATGCCTGCCTTCTCAAACTTAAAAGGAAGTGTTAGAGGGTCCTTTATTTAACTGATTTTTTCCAGTATCAGCTGAGTGGCCAATAGGAGCATCAAGGCCTTCTCTGTTTCTCACTCTGCCCCCACAGCGAGGAGGCTGGGGGTGGGCAAGTCGTTAGGAGGGGACAAAGTCAGGACAGCCGACCCGAATGGACAAAGAGCTATTCCCTGCCATATGGCATCTTGGTCAGCAGCAGAACTTGGAGGGGAGTTTCCGCCAAGTAGCCATTGCTCGGAGACTGCCTGGGCATCGGTCTGCTGGTGTGAGTGATTGCTTCTCCATCCCTTCTTTCCTTTTCTTTTTTTCCCTCCACTTATTAAACTGTCTTTATCTCGACCCATGGGGGGGCATTTCCTTGCTTCTGCCCTTCCAGTTGTCTCCCCCATCCTGCTGGGAGGGAGGGAGGGAGGGAGTGGGTGGGGGTTCAGCTGTTGGCTGGGGTCACCCCAGAAGATGAGCACATACCAAATAGGTTGGTATGTGCTTGTGAGGTCACTGCTTGCGTGAGTATCCGAGAAGTCAAGAGTAGGCTCATGGTTTGTGTAGGAGCTTGTGAGGTCACTTGTTCCCTTGTATCTCATAGGCAAGCAGAGAGCAAAGAGGTGGAGATGTGGTGGTCAGGTCACTGGTGCCTGAGTAGCGGATAGACCAGTAGCAAGTCCAGGGCTCTTGTAGGAGCTTGTGAGGTCACTGGTGCCTGAGTAGCTGAAAGGCAAGAGGGAGAGACAGAGCTTGGGTACGCACGTGTGATGTCACTCTTGGCTAAGTAGCTGATAGGCCAGGACCAGGTACACAGCTTGTATAGGTGCTTGTGAGGTCACTGGAGACTGAGTACCTCAATGGCAAGGACATGACAAAACAGCAGATACATACGTGTGAAGTCACTCTCAGCTGAATATCTGATAGGCCAGGAGCAGGCCCATGGCTTGCATCTATACTTATGAGGTCACCAGTGCCTGAGTAGCTAGTAGGCCAGGAATAGGCCTATGGATTTTGTAGGAGCTTGTGAGGTCACAGGTGCCCAAGAAGCTGAAAGGCAAGAGGCAGAGATATAGCTTGGGTATGTCCTTGTGATGTCACTCTTGGCTGAGTTGCTGATAGGCCAGGACCAGGTACATGGCTTGTATAGGTGCTTCTGAGGTCACTGGTGCCTGAGTAGATGACAGGCCAGGAGCAGGCCCATGGCTTGTGTATGTACTTATGAGGTCACCAGTGCCTGAGTAATGATAGACGAGGAGCTGGCCCATGGCTTGGGAATGTCTTTGTGATGTCAGTGGTGCCTGAGGAGCTGGCAGGCCAGGAGAAACATATCTTTTGTTGGATATTTTGAGGTCACAGGTGCTTGAGAAGCTGGTAGGCCAGGAGTAAGCACCTGTCTTGTGTAGGTGTTTGCAAGGTCATTTGTGACCAATTAGCTCATAGGCCAGGAAGAGGCCCATGGGTTGTGTGGGTGCTTGTGAAGTCACTGCTGCCTCAGTATCTGATAGGCCAGGAGCAGGCCCATGGGTGGTACAGGTTGTTGTGGTGACCCTGGTGCCTGAGCTGATAGGTTAGGAGCAGACCAATAGTTTGTGTAGGTGTTTGTAAGGTCATTGGTGTCTGAATACCTGACAGGCCAGAAACTGGCCCATGGCTTGGGAATGTCTTTGTGATGTCAGTGGTGCCTGAGAAGCTGATAGGCCAGGGCTAAGCACTTGTCCTGCGTAGGTGTTTGCAAGGTCATTTGTGACCAATGAGCTCATAGGCCGGGAGGAGGCCCATGGGTTGTGTAGGTGCTTGTGAAGTCACTGCTGCCTCAGTATCTGTTAGGCCAGGAGCAGGCCCATGGGTGGTACGGGTTGTTGTGGTGTCACTGGTGCCCGAGTAGCTGGTAGGGTAGGAGCAGACCAATAGATTCTGTAGGTGTTTGTAAGGTCATTGGTGTCTGAATACCTGATACGCCAGAAACTGGCCCATCGCTTGGGAATGTCTTTGTGATGTCAGTGGTGCCTGAGTAGCTGGTAGGCCAGGGATAAGCACCCTTCTTGCGTAGGTGTTTGCAAGGTCATTTGTGACCAATTACCTCATAGGCCAGGAGGAGGCTCATGTGTAGGTGCTTGTGAAGTCACTGCTGCCCTAGTATCTGATAGGCCAGGAGCAGGCCCATGGGTTGTACGGGTTGTTGTGGTGTCACTGGGGCCTGAGTAGCTGATAGGTTAGGAGCAGACCAATAGCTTCTGTAGGTGTTTGTAAGGTCATTGGTGTCTGAATACCTGATAGGCCAGGAGCAGGCCCATGGCAGGGATAGCTGCTATGACATCACCTGTGGCTGAGTGCCCAATACGCCCCAAGTGTGCACATGGCTTGTGTATGAGCTTGTGATTTCACTGGTGCTGGAGTAGCTTTTAGGCCAAGAGCAGGCATATGGCCTGTGCAGGTGCTTCTGATGGCATCAAAATAATCTCTAGACCCCACCCAAATATGGCTTTTTGGAAGAACCATCATCAGCAGAAGCCCGTCCACAGCACACACCCGTGTGTGACAGTGTAACTCGTGAGCACAGAGCAGCAGAAGTCGGAGGGTGTGAGGTCACCGTCAGTATAACCCCCGAGCACACAGGGGTGGCAGTAGGAGGGAGTGAGGTCACGTCACCGATGGCACCCTGTGGCCGTGGGGCTCGGCGCAGAGCGGCCGTGAGCATCGGAGGGGCATCCCGGGGGATGGGAGCTGCCCGGCCGTGTGTCTGCGAGGCCGAAGGAGCAGCCCCTGCAGCCCTGGCTGGAGCAGTCGGGGTGGGGGTGGCTCGGGGGCACCGCAGGGATGTGCCCGGGCACGGTGCCAGGAGGAAACCACAGACTTCCTGCCCGGGCACAGCGGGGGGAGCTCGGCGAGCGCTGCGAGGTCACGTGGGCTGTGGGTTGTACACCTGCAGGCTCCAGCTCCCCATGCGCCCGCGGGGAATAACGGCCCCTCGGTGACACACTGAGAGTCAGGGAGACGTCTGAGCCTCTGGGCTGCATGTCTGCTGCCAGGGCAGGGACATGGCCCAGCTCCGGCTCCTGCGAGGGACCCACCGTGGGGCTCTGCGGGCAGGGACGGGCCAGCCAGCACTCCTGGGATGGAGCTCTTGGCCTGGCCAAGGAGCTTTCCCGGCTGCTGCTCCCAGCACAGCGGGGTCTGTAGCAGGGGCAGGGGCTGTTTCCTTTCCATCCTGACACAGACCCCAGTGCAGCCCCAGCTCCGTGGTTCCCACAGCTCGGGGACAGCTGGACACTTGCCTCTTGGGTTCTTGGATGAGCCCAGCATAGGAGATGCTCAGTGCTGCCAGTCCCCGCAGCAGGGTGCAAGGGGTGACAGACCCATTTCCCCCCACACACTCAGCCCTGTCCTCTGATGATCCCCCATTGCAGCGACCATGACAGCCGCAGCGGGACATATATGTCCCTCATATATGGTCATGAACGGTGCTGGAGAAGTTCATTGGAGGGCTGGGCTGTGTCGGAGGGGAGATAGCTCCCGATAACGTCTAAAAAGGTGCTGCTGCTTCGATTGGCTCCTCCTGCAGCTGGGTCGGCATCTGCAGAGATATATTACCCTCCCATCATCGTTGTCCCCATGAATCCCCCGGAGCCGTGGCAGGGAGTGGGGTGCAGCAGGGCTGTGCCAGCAGGGCAGGAGGCTCAGGATGGGGATGGAGGGACTCCTGTCCCCAACGGTGCTGTGGCTGCTGCTCTGGGTGCAGCTGTGCAGGGGTAAGTGCCGGTTCCCTTGTCCCACAGCCCAGGGCCAGCAGGTACCAGTGGGGTCATCGGGGTGCCTCTGGGAATGGGGTTTCTTTGCAGGTGCCACTGAGATGAGGGGCAGAAGGTGCTCATGTCAATCGACCTGGGGGTACGGGGCTGTACAGGGGTTGCTGGGCTAGGGAGGAGATGGTGCCCTGTGCAGGGCCGGGCACGGTGTGTGGGTGGGCATGGGCTGGGGGCTGTTGAGTTGGGAGAAGGTGCCACTGGCTGTGGGGTGGTGAATGGCCCAGCAGGTCTGCTGCTGGGCACCCCCAGCCCTTTGCAGCCAGTGGGGAGAGGAGAGATCCCCACATTGCCCTGGGGAGAGCCTGGAGGGGGAAGGGCTCCCACCCGGGTGCCTGTGACTCAGCCCGGGCAGGGGGGACTCCCAGACCTGCAGTCTGGGGCTCGGCACTCTCCTGACTTGTCCCGTGTTGGTGTTCGAAGGGGCTGCGGAGGTGAGGCTGGTGAACGGTGACTGGCGCTGTGCTGGGAGAGTGGAGGTGAAACAACAGGGCCAGTGGGGAACCGTGTGTGGTATCTCCTGGGACATGAATGATGCTGCAGTGGTTTGTAAGCAGCTGGGCTGTGGGTCTGCTCTTCAAGCTCATACGTACGGAAGCTTTGGGCCAGGATCTGGCCCCATTTGGATGTTTGGTGTTGGCTGTCGTGGCACCGAGTCTGCCCTGTCTGACTGCACAACCGAAGAAGCGGTTCGAGAGCTCTGTGATCACCGTTTGGATGCTGGAGTGGCGTGTTCAGGTAAGGGGCCAGCCCGTTCCCCACCTTTGTGGCCGGGATGGGGGAAGGGACCTGGCTGTGCCCTCAGGGAAACAAGGGGGTACTGGAGCAGGGCCTGATGTGGCTGGCCACACTGCCGAGCTGGGACTGTGATTGCTGGTGTCCCTGGTCCCTGAGGAAAGCCCAGAGGGAACGTGCCACTGCCTGGCCCCTCATGTGGCTCAGCCCACCCTTGGTGAGTGCCGGGGGCTGGGAGATGAATGCCCACCCTGCCCCAGCAGTCTCTGTTGGTTCCAAACTTTCTCCTCCCGTTCATGCAGGAGCTGTCTGGCAGCACTGAGGACCAGGTCCCCCCATGCCAGAGGCACTGAGAGCAGCTCACGTGGCCACCCACAGCCGCGGGGAAGGGCCCAAGACAGCCGGGGACATTTGGGGTGTGTCCCCTGGCAGACACAAGCCCCTCAAAGCAGAGCTGGCTGCTGAGAAGGGAGGACACTGGGCTTGGGCAGAAGAGCAGGGTGGCCCATGGCCACCTCTTTCCTCTTCCAGGGTCACGCCATGAGAGCCAGCCCACAGGGAAACAACGCTGTGCAGGCAGTGCTGACCTGCTGCCCAGCCTCTCCTGCCTACCCCAGCCCCTGGCTGCCTGTGCCAGGGGATTTGCCAGCACTTTCTGGGATGTGTCAGGGATGTCTGCGCACACACACACACACGGCATGTCAGAGAGGAGGCTCCCTGGTACCTGCACCCCCACCCTCTCAGCCCAGCTCTCCTTCTCCTCCTCTGCAGCTGCACCCATGATGGCAGTACCGACCCCTCAAGAAGGTAACCTGTCCTCCCCACCAGCGCTGGGACTTCTCAGGGCCAGGCTGTGACCCACAGCCAGAGGGAAGGGGCTCCTTGCCTGGTTGTGAAACTCCCAGGAGGAGGCACCGGGGTAGCGGTGGGATGGCGGGTTGGGGAGGGCTGTCATTTACCCAGCAGGCTGGGAGCTTCCCCATCCCTCACTCCTGGGGTCCTCTACCCCCGGTGGAATGGGGGCCAGGAAGGGGGTGGCCTGGCCCCCCACCTCTCCCAGGTCTGGTGCCATTATTTCTGTGTTCCTGCCATGCAGATCCCACCCAGGGCCGTCCAACTGGCAGTGGGAGAGTCTCATTGCCCATCATCATCTGCATCATCCTGGGAGCCCTTCTCTGCCTGCTCCTGGCCCTCCTGGCTGGGCAAGCGCGAAGCGCCAGGGCTGGGCGCAGAGGTGGGTCCTTCCCCCGCGGTCCCAGGGGAAGATGCCTCCTGGCAAGGCCAGGGGTGCTGTGGGGTGTCAGCAAGTGGTACAGGCAGAGCTGGGCGGGTAAGAGTGTGTGCTGCCTGCTGTCCCATGTGCTGCCCCATTGACTGCCTGAGCCTGGGCCACCAGCAGCAGGGGGGAGAGAGAGTCCAGTCACAGGGGGAGTTAGGGATGGGGTGAGGAGAGAAATGGCTGAGCTGGGCTGGGGGGGATGGGAGCAGAGGGGAGACAGACGAGGACATTCCACTGGCAGTGCTCTGGGCAGCGCTGGAGTGGGCTCTGGGTCAGGGGAGATGCCAGAAGGAACATGGGGAAGCAGGGCCCATCTGCATGGTTTCAAGCCCCTGGGCTGTTCCTCTGCCCAGCTCTGACCTCCCCCGGGCAGGGCAGGGGCCATGCTATGGATGCATGGGGCAGAGAGGGGGCAGCTCCAGCAGGAGAGGAAAGGTGGGAGCTGCTCCAAGCTCAGCACCAAGGACCTGACCCAGGGGCCAGAGGGGCACAAGGGCTGTGTCTGAGGGGATGGTACGAGGGTGTTGCTGCCCCAGAGCATCTCCATGGGGACATTGCCCTCACTGCGGAAGTGGCAGCAGTGCCTGGATAGCGCAGTGGGGCTGTGCTGTGGGGACAGCCCTGGGCTGTCCAGGGGAACAGGGCTGGAGGAGCAGAGTGGGATCCCGTCCCCTCTCTGCCCATCCCTGGGCCAGCCCTGCCTCTGTCCACAGGCTCCGAGAGAGCTTGGGAGCCTTTCCCTGAGGCCGTGTACGAGGAGATCGGTTACAGCCCTGCGTGGGAGAAGCAGGCGAGGTTCAGCGGCTCAGGTGGGTGTGGGTCCCTCATGGGGGGCACATCTACAACTCTCTTTCCCCTGGCCCCCACCCAGGGCTGACGCCCTGCAGCCCCCTGGCCCATGGTCCCTGCAGCGCTGAGGCTGTGGGCTCTGTGGGGAGAGCAGCCAGGTCCTGGGCCCAGGAGAGAAGCTTCCTCCCTACCAGTTCTTCCCATCCCAGCCAGGGACAGTCCTTCTCTGCCTGCCCTCGCGCCCCATCTGACACCTGAGGGGTGAGGGCAGGGGCTGTCCCGGGGCATCTTTGGGAGCCCCTTGGAGACAGGGTTTGTCCCAGGGGAGCGAGGTGAGTCCTGAGCCCTCCTCCCCACTCAGCCCTAGCTCTGTGGGTCCCCGTCCCCAGCAGCACTGACCACAAGCTGGGTGAGCAGAGCGCACTCCCGTAACACCCGCTGCGCCTCTCTCCAGGCTCCGATTCAGAGGGACCCCTGACCAAGCTGCAGCCCTACCCTGGGGACAGCAAGGAGGAGCATGGTCCAGGGTCAGCACCAGGTAACGGGGGGCAGGGAGGGGTTGATCCCTCCTCCCTGCACACATGTGATGGACAGTGGTGTCCCCATTAGAGCTGGGGAGGACACAGGCGAGGGTCTCCTGTGGTGCTGCCAGCACTAGTGTCTGAGCCCCTGCACGTCCTCCTGTCCTCTGCTCTGCAGGACATATCTTCTCACTGTCCCCAACTCCTTTCTCCTTGCAGATGTCCCTGTCCTGCCCGGAGGTGACCCAGTGGTCAGCTATGATGATGCCAGAGAGGTTTCTGCCCCTGGGGAGGATCCTGCATCTGGGCAGGGAGACTGGGCAATGCCCAGGCCACCAGAGGAGGGAGCAGGGCCCAGGGATGTACCTGCAGGTGAGAGGGAAAGAGCACTGCCGGTTCCTGGGGTGCCATCCCTGGTGCTGGATGAATGGCTGCCATACTGAGAGCCCAAAATCCTGGGATGGGGGAACCTGCCCTGGGAGTTTTCCCTGGGGGGACCAGGGGTGGGAGAGGGAGCTGAACATCTCAGGACTGGTGAGGAGACAGGAGGAAGGTGATGTACAGACCAGGAGGGGCACCCCATGGGGCGACTGTGCAATGGCCTGCCTTGCTGCTTGCAGGGGCAAACCTGCGCTCCCAGAGAAGTGCTGGGGCCCCTGGAGCTGCGGGAGATGCCTGGTCCCTGTCCCCGGAGAGCACGGGCTATGATACTGCTGAAGAGGTGTCTGTGGCACATCCCCCTGAGGACACAAAGGCTGTGACACCAGAGCTCAGCGCACAAGGGTCCCTGAGCCCCGGGCCAGGAGAGTCCGTCCCTGCTGTGGGGCTGGGTGCAGCCGGGAGGGAGGAGAGGTCTGTGCAGCTGGGAGAGCCGTGAGCACCAGGGAACCGTCTCCCTTTTCCCACGGGCAGCAGAAACAGCCTGGCATTCCCTCTTTTTATTCCCCTGGTTTTGTGCCGTGCCTCCATGTTTGTTGGTATTAAAAGCCTTTGGGGGGTTGAGCCAGAGCTGGTGCTTGCCTGCCCAGGTGTCGGGGTGTCTCCCTGAGGGTGACTGGGGGGAGCAGAACACACAAACATGGCGGCGGGGAAGGGGAACGTCTCGGGAACAGCAGGCTCAGGGTCAGGCTGTGGGGCTGTGCAAGCCCATGGTCCCTGGGGAATATTCCTGCTGACAGAGACATTTCCATCCTGCCAGCCAGTTTCCAACAAAAATGGCTCTCTGCAAGCTCCCGTGATGCACCCCAGCGGGAGCGCCCATCTCCTCTCCCCGGGGTTCCCCAGTTGCTCTTCCCCCAGGCCCTGCCTGGGCCACGCTGGTCCCACAGTGCCGAGGCCACGACAGAGCTGCCGTGTTGGTGTGAGCCCTGGGCTGTGGCCCCACGGAAGTGAGCCCTAAGGTGGCCACGGTGCCCTGGACACCCCGTCCAGCCCCAGGGGGTATCACGGCCCATGGATCACCTCCCACAGTGGTTGGGAGGCAGCTCTGCTCCCCACTGCCCTGGCACAGGGTGCAGAGCCACTTGCTGGGGCACACGGGGCTGGGACTGCCCCTTCCCTGGCTCTGCCAGGACCCCAGTCTCCATGGGCTGTTCCTGCTGCCTTGGACCCTCGCAGACCCCAAGCACTGCTGCAAGATCCCCAGAGCTGTCTCCTTCCTGGGCAGGGCTGTAAGGCCCCACGGCAGCCCTGGGACCCCCTCCTGCTGCTGCGCTCCAGCCCCCAGCCCTGCCCTCCTGCTGCCTTGCTGGGGTGTCAGTGGGGGTTTGTGTCGGGGCAGCACCTGTGTGCAGGTGTGGGGGGATCGAGCAGGGGCAATGGGGGGACCTTTCCCTCAGCGCTGTGGGAGGCAGAGGAGGGAGAGGCCAGAGAGAAGCAGAAGGATCCTCATGAGATGTGGACTGGTGCCCAAAGCCGCCATCCAGCCCCTGGCCTGGAGAAGGGCCTGCCTGGGAGGATGCTCACGTGGGCACATTTCCATGCAGAGGGTATTTTGTGTCCCTCCCCTAAAGCAGGCGCTGCCGGGACCTGCGCCAGGGTCCCTGTCCCTGGGCTGGGGCTTTCACCTGCCCCAGCTCCCATGGGCAGAGAAACCTCTCACGCAGGAGCCAGGCAGGGAGAAGGGTTTGATACTTGGGCAGGAACCTGGAGCCCAAACTCAGGCTGTTCCCCCTGCAAAGCCACCAGGGCTGTGTGGCTCTGGTCCCAAAGGACACCAGCACCCTCACACCACATCTCTCCGTGCAGCCAGAAAGGATTCCCAGGGCGCTGCTGCTGTCTGTCCCCTCCCGCAGATCTCCCCACAGGGGCTCTGCTGCCAAGCACTGTCCCTGGATGGTGGGTGGGGTGGGTCTGTGGTGCAGGGCAGTGACCTGAGCTCGGGGCCAGCACAGCTGCTGCCTCTCTGCTGAGAGGGGGCTCAAAAGAGGCAGAGGCCTCCTCAGCCCACAGCCAGGCCCTGGGTGGGCAGGGCAGGCCCACAGTGCCTGGAGAGGACCAGTGCTCCAGCTCCAGCCTGTGCACGCCTGAGGCTGGGGAGTCAGGGAAAAAGCACCCTTGGAGATGCTGGGGATGGAACCCAGGACCTCCCACATGCGAAGCGGGCGCTCTGCCACTGAGCTACATCCCCTTGACGCCTGCCAGCAGGAGAGACACTCTCCTCCCGTGATGTGTCTCTGACAAGCACAGCCCTGTTGTCCCCTGGGTGCCCAGGGACCCTCTGCAGAAAACAGCACTTGAACCCTCCCGAGATGGGCATAGTCAGCACTACCTCTGCACTGGGGCCCGATCCTGGCACAGGGCTGCACTGCAGAGCGCTGCCCCTGCACCATCTCTGCAGGGCAATGGGGCAGGAGGAGGCTCTTGCTGCAGGCACTGCTCCCATGCTCTGTTGGCACCCCAGGGTGTACAGTGGGTGGACATGGGGGCAGAAACCTCACACCCCCTCATCCAGGTACCGGGCCTCCCCCTGCACCCCTCTTCCCGCCAGCATCCCTGGAGGTGGGGTGAAGGGCAGGCTTCCCTCTCCCTGGGGCTGATGCCCAGAGAGGAGCATGTAGGTGTTTCATCAGTCATTGCAGCAGGGGGCAAGGGGGGGCCAAGAAACTCTGCTCAGGACAGCCTGGGACTGACCAACGCTGGCGCCCAGGCACTGCAGTGGATGATCCTCAGCACGGCTTGGTCAACTGTCCTGGACACATCAGAGGTCTCGCTGTGACAGACCTCCGGAGGAAGGATGCTGTAATTCAGGCCTCGGCTCCAGGGAGTGCCTCTCCCTGGCACTGGGGGGACGGTGGCCTCTGGTCTGGGAACTGAGGACCAGGTGAAGGAGGTGTGTGAGGAGGGGAGCAGACTGTGCCCCACCGAGAATGACAAAGAGGAGAGAGACAGGGTCTTTGCAGAGACCCTGCAGAGGAGAGATGTGGATCCCTGTGGAGCAGGGAAGGAGGGACAGCTGGAGACCACCCCAATGCAGCACTGAATGGAGAGTCCTGCCCAGGGGGAGGCTGGGGACTTGTGGTGCTGGAGGAAGGCTCCTGCTAAGCCGCAGATGGTGTAGCTCCAGAGCAGGGACAGTGCTCTGGCAAGAGGTGAAGGAGCAGCAGGGCTGGGGCAGGCTGGAAGGCGGCAGACGGGCTCTGCAAAAATCTAAGGGAGAAAATCAGTGCTGAAGCCCGGGGTTGAACCAGGGACCTTTAGATCTTCAGTCTAACACTCTCCCAGCTGAGCTACTTCAGCCCTGGCCCAGCAGCCCCTGTCCCTGTGCCAGCTGTGCCAGGCCACCGGCTGACACACACGAGGAGTGCTCCTCAGGGAGGTTCCCAGGGAAAAGCTGTGCCCAGCCCTGGGCAGAGGGCACCTGGCCTCTCCCTGCCTCCAAGGCCGGCTGGGCTTCAGGTTTGGTGGAGGCCAGCTTACACTGGCTGTGCCCAGGTGGGTGTGGGCCTTGTACAAACGTGACAGCGCTGAAGGTAAGTGGGCAGGCCAGGCATGTGCAACTGCAAAGGCTGAGGGTGGAAGAAGCGTGGGGCTGGTGGAAGACCTTCTCTCCTTCCCCATGGAAGGCCTCCTCCCACCCTTTCTTCTTGGCTGATCTTCACTCCTTCATGCCCAACTCTTCTACCTCCTCCGCTCTGAGCAGCGCAGGGGGATGGGGATGGGGGTTGTGGTCAGCCCATAGCAGTTGCTCTCTGCTGCTCCTTCCTTCTAACACTTTTCCCAGGAGGTGCCTCCTCTGGGCTACAGTCCTTTGAGACAAACCTGCTCCAGCATGGGCTCTCCTCAAGCCACACATCTTTCAGGATGTCGTGGTTTAGCCCCAGCCGGAGGCTGAGCCACGCGGTCACTCGCTCACCCCCCACTCCCGGTGGGATGGGGAGAGAATTGGGACGAAGAAAAGCAAAAACTCGTGGGTTAACAACAACAACAGTTTAACCAAACAACAAAGGGAAAGAGAACAAACAAGCGAGAAACACCAACAATAACAACAACAGCGTGTACTTAGCGGTGCTTTCCGGACAGGTCGCTCCCGCCCGCAGCCCAACGCCCAGCCCGCTACTGAGCAGCGATTTCCGCCCCGCCAGTCAACCCCCCTCTAAATAGTGAGCGTGACGGTCACATGGTATAGAATAGACCCCGGCCAGCTTCTGGTGAAAATTAACCCTATCCCAGCCGCAACCAGGACACAGGAAATATCCTATGTCTCCGGTGCTGGGTCCCCCACAGACTGCAGGGCTTACCTTCTCCACCATGATATCCTCCATGGGCTGCAGGGAAAGACCTGCTCTACTGTGGTCTTCTCCACAGGCTGCAGGAGACTATCTGCTCTGGCACCTGGAGCCCCTCCCTTCCCGCCTTCTTGACCAACCTTGGTGTTTGCAGGGCTGTTTCTCACACTTGTTTCCCCTCACTCCTCTCCTCCTCTGGCAGGTGTGTCCTGTCTTAAATAGGCTTTCACAGAGGCTCCACCAGCTTCCCTGATGGGCTCAGTTTTGGCCAGTGGTGGGTCCGTTCTGGAGATGGCTGGAACCAGCTCTGTCTCATATGGATGCAGGCCCTGGCATCTTCTTGCAGAGGCCACCCCTGCACCCCCCAACTACCAAAACTTGGACATGGACACTGACACACAGTGTAAATCTTTGCCTTGCTAAGTGACGTCCCCTGGTCTTTCCCTCCTCAACAATTACAATTTACTCGCTGAGGAGGGAAGAGAGAGAAACAGAGAAGGCCTTGATGCTGTGCAAACACGGTTCAGCAAAAGCTACAACATTGGTGTGTTGTCAGCTCTGTTTTGGTGACAAACCCCAAGCACAGCACCATAGGGGCTGCTATGAAGAAAATTCACTCCATCCCAGCCAAAATGTGCCTGGAAATAGTTTCCAGGATTCGCTCCTCCATCACCTTCCCAGGGAGAGACGTGAGGCTGCCTGGCCTGTAGTTCCCTGGGGTCCTTCTTCTTGCCCTTCTGGAAGACAGGAGGGACATGTGGGACTCATTTATCAGGAACAAAGAAAGTTGTGGCTACAAGGAGTCTCCTGCATACCTTTTCCACTGCCTGTAATTTGACTACAAGCCAACCACTTATTCCACAAATATGACAGCCTAAAAGTGAGCCTTCTTTGAGCTCTCCCTGCTGAGCAGCTGGCTGCACGGCGGTGATCTCCCCTTGAGCTGGGAGTACATTGGAGAGAGAGAGTCCTGGGTCTCCTTCTGGGGCACTCCTTGGTTGACACTCGACAAATCCCAAACACAGCACCATAGGGGCTGCTATGAAAGAAATATATCGCGCACAACCTTGTATTATCGTGCACTAGGATTTTATATTGGTAACTTTGATTCTGTATTGGTAACTGTGAACCATTGTTGCATTCTTTGTGCAGTAAGCAATAGAGTGAACCTTGGTTCAGTTTCAAGAAAACCACTTTTGCTGATACCTTTGGCGGTGGTTCTTTAAGCGATCTAAATCGTCCGTCCACATCAAATTGTTGTATTCAGCAGGATCCAAAATCAGGATCCACGACAGGAGACCTTATTAGAGCCATTCAGTATATAAAGGAGGCTCATGAGAAGAAGGAGAGAGACTTTGTACCAGGGCCTGTAGTGCTAGGATAAGGAGTAATGGCTTTAAAATTAAAGAGGGTAGATTTAGATTTGACGTAAGGAGAATTTTTTTATGGTGAGGATGGTGAGACACTGGAACAGGTTGCCCAGAGAAGTTGTGGATGCCCCATCATTGCCAGTGTTCAAGGTCAAGTTGGATGGGGATTTGAGCAACCTGATCTAGTGAAAGATGTCCCTGCCCATGCCAAGGGGGTTGGACTAGATGATCTTTAAAGATTCATTTCCAACAGAAATCATTCTATGATTCCATGATTCTATGATTCTATGATTCTATGAGTCTATGAGTCTATGAGTCTATTATTCTGTTATTATAAATTTCCCTCTTTTAGCATGAGGCAGGTGAGTAGAGGTGCAGAGAGAGGGGAAGAGTCAAGGGCTGAGGACACAGGTACAGGGCAGGGCACCCTGGTGTGCTCTGCCTCCCAGCCCTGCATCACCCCGGGTGCAGGTGGCATGGACCTTGCATCAGTGCCGTGGTGTTGGCATTCCAGTAGTGGCTCACAGTCACTGGACCCCTTTGGGAGGCCCTGGGGTGTCTGCCCCACACCAGCTCTGACAGGGCCTGGCTTTCCTGGAGGTTGGGTGCTGCGTTTGCCTACTGAGTGGAATTGTGTTTGGCACCCAGGCACCTGGTGTGGCACTAGAGGCTTTTTGTTTTAATGACATTAAAATGAGAGCCGTGAAATAAGTGTCTTCCGTGCAGGGATGTGGATGTGTCTTAGCTTTATAGTGACTGGAGCTTTAGTGAGTACATTGGAGAGAGGGAGAGTCCTGGGTCTCCTTCTGGGGCACTCCTTGGTTTGATCAGCTCAGGGAGATCTTTCACAAGGCACATTCAGGTGCCCTAAACGTCTGGTGTCATTGTGGGTGGCCAAGGCTATCCCCCTTCCCCCTCTGGGCTCAGCTGATGCTCAGGAAGGAGGTGGGTATTCTCCGAGATTTCCCATCAGGGCTTGCAAGCACTTGCCCATGTCTTGGACCACCCCTGGCACCTCCGTCATCACAGAGTATCTCTATGTGAGCACCTGAGTCCCCACTGAATAAAGGTAAGGGGCTCAGAGCAGGAGCTCACACGGTGGCAGCTCTTTTGTGCACACCTGAACTGAACCAGGAGGATTCCCAGCTCCTCTGGGTCTCTGGGGTCAAAGAGGGGAGCTGAATCCTGCTTCAACCCGAGGGCTTCCCGGTCGGGATGAGATGCCTGCATTGCCTCAGCCCAGTCCTTGCCCTGCATGAGGGAAGCCAACCCCCTCCCTGCAAGTCCTTTTAGTTATGGGTCAAGAATATCGGTGTCCAGAGGGGAACACTGACACCTGTCAGAGAGAACCACACTCTGGCAGGACACACGGTGCTGCTGGAATCAGTCTCTCTCCGCTGTTGGGGATTACTTCAGACGATGTCACAGCATGTTCCCCAGGGTGACCCTGGTGCCTTTCAGGAGCTGTCAGCCCCAGAGCCGCAGGGACACCTCCAGTGAGCCCAGAGGGGACAGAGAAAGTGGCGCCTTGGGCTGGGCTTTTGCTGCTGAGCTGGGCGGGCACCGAGGGAGCTCATGGCAAGCGGGCAGCGCTGCAGAGAGACAGCTCTGCCCAGGAGCAGCTCCTCTGCAAAGCGCAGCAGGGCTGAGGGCACTGCCTGCAGGCACCAAGGGGAGAGGAGTGAGGAAGAGGGAGGTTAAAGGCAGTCGGGAGTTGGAGGACAGAGGAGAGCTTGTTGCAGGACAAATCTTCAGACTCTTCACATGGTAAGTCTCTGTCTGCAGGGCACTGCACAAGAGTATCCAGAAGGGATCTCCAAAAGCTCGCACATCCCACAGCTTACGAGATCTGTAAGTACAACTCTCGTAGTTCCTCTGCTGCAGACGAGAAGGACGTGCTGCAGAGCAGGGATTCCCTGCTGTGCCATCAGAAGGACAGGGCGTGATGGCTGCCTTTTCCCGGGGATGGCATCAGGGGTGTGAAGCCTTTTGTGCAGCCAGGGGTGCCCTGGGCCATCCTTCAGAGTAGGGTCCCTGTGCCCAGGGGGCCGTGTGTCGGGGCGCAGAGACCAGTAGTTCTGCCCGGAGCCTGTGAAAGTGCCTTTAGCCACGGCTCTGCCTCTGGACAGCACCCCCTTTTCTGGACCCATCAGGGCTGTTCTGACCTGCCCTTTTCCAGCTGCAAACAGGCACATGCGCCCAGCCAGTGCCCTGCAAACAGGCAGGTTTCTGCAGGGCCAGGATGAGTGCGCAGAGGTTGGGATGGGGTCTGTGAGCGCTGACAGGGAAAAGACATGGCACAGGGAAACAACTCCCAGGAAAAATAGCTCCAGGCA
This sequence comes from Phoenicopterus ruber ruber, assembly GCA_009819775.1. Classification (NCBI taxonomy): domain Eukaryota; kingdom Metazoa; phylum Chordata; class Aves; order Phoenicopteriformes; family Phoenicopteridae; genus Phoenicopterus; species Phoenicopterus ruber. The sequence goes on along the minus strand of WNMK01000049.1, from coordinate 652,401 downwards.
GCAGGAATAGGATCTGGGAATGAGAGGCAACAAAACGCAGAAATGTTGTGGGAGGGAGAATTCTGAAAACTCCCTGTGATCCCCTCCAGTGCAGAGCCCTTCCTCTGAGCAAGTCCCCTCGCCTCCTCTCCCAGCCAGCAAAGCCTCTGCCCTCAGGGCCGTGGGCTCCAAGGCAGGAACCACCTCCCCAGCAGCCAGAGCTCCAGCAGAGCCGTGGGGCAGCTCTCCAGCCACGGGCCCCGTTCCCTCTGCCGAGCACAGGGGCCGAGGGCAACTGCCCGGCAATGTTGGTGTCTGGGAGGTGGTCTGAACAGCTGGGTAAAGGTGATGCTTTCCCGAGTGCCCGGCTGCCTCTCTGCTTGCCTCTCTCAGCCAGACCCTCCCTCCATTTCCCCCTGTTTCTCCCCTTGTCTGCGCTACTGCTATTGTCATTTCCTTCTTGCTGTCAGGCTCTCTGGGGATGGGAGTTCCAGCTGCAGAGTCACACACTGACCTTGTGGGTCCTCCCATGCAGGTGTGTCCATGGCAATGAGGTCTCCCAGCTTTCACCTGTGGGGCTGTGGGCAATGCAGTCTGTGGGAATGGGCTGGCTTTTCGTTAATCAGATGCCATCCCTAGGACACTTGCCTGTCCCCTTGAGGTGTCCTTCCAAGCTGTGAGCTGCCCTCCAGGATGCCAAACTTTCCCATAGCAACTTTCTGTTATCTGCAAGTCCCACGGAGAAGCACAGAGATGCTACGACCAAGGAAGTGCTGGGGGGTTGGTGAAATGAGCCATGAGTGTCCTTGGCTAGAGGTGGGGTGATGAGACCTTGGAAAAGGATGAGCTGTTTAGTGGTCTGCAGTTGATCCCTCTGCTCTCAGCAGTGCCTGGTGGCTTTTCAGGGTAACCTGGGAGTGGGATCACCCGCCATCTGAGAAAGGTGTAATCCCAGGGCAGCTGGGAACAAGACGGAGGGACAGACCAGCTCCTCTCACTCTGCTCTAAGCCACAGGCAATTCTCTTTGCAGGACTCGCTGTGTTCTCCCTGAGTGCATGTGGTGAGTCGAACTTGGTTGGCTGCCAGGTGCCCACCAAGCCACTCTGCCACTCTCCCTCCTCAGCTGGACAGGGGAGAGAAAATATAACAAAAGGCTCATGAGTCAAGGTAAGGAGGGTGGGATGTGGTTTTGTTACTGCTCCGTTGTTGGACTCTGTTTGGGCACTCTGCTCGTTTATGATTAATGACAGTTTGAGTTGAGGCTCTAAGGTGCTTTCAGGCATGCTCCAGGTACCAGAAGTAAAAGAGGTGGTGTTCTCATCAAGGTACTTTAGTGGAATAGCAAATGTAATCAGAAGTGAATTAATTAAAGCAGTGTGTACATCTAAGTCCTTTTATGGTGGATGTTCAAGCAACTCATATGGCATAATTTAGAGCTCCATTTTTTAGACTTCTGTCACCCTCTCCTCTCCATGAGAAGGTGGTAACTTGGCAGTAGACGCCAGGTCTGCTGTCAGAGGGCAAACCTCTCCTACAAAAGCCTCTCAGTGAAACGTGACTCTTGAAACAGGTTAGGAAATTGTGTGCATTTGTCAATCCCAGCCCCGGCACGTTTTAGGGTTAATTCTTATGGCTTACACACCTAGTGTAGACTGGGATCTAATGGTCGCTTGGGTTTCATCTGACCTGAAGCAGGTGAGTAGGCTGAAGGAAGGTGTCCCAAAAAAGGAAAAGGGCATGGCGGTAGCAGGGAGGAGGCTATGAGAAATGGCTTTGATTTTGCTCAGAGAAGTCTCCCCTAACTTGTCACTGCCTTTTTCTCCTTGGTCAGGTCCCCATGCCCAGAGGCAGCAAATGTCCAACGGCAGCTCCATCAATGAGTTCCTCCTCCTGGCATTCCCAGACACACGGGAGCTGCAGCTCTTGCACTTCTGGCTCTTCCTGGGCATCTACCTGGCTGCCCTCCTGGGCAATGGCCTCATCATCACTGCTGTAGCCTGTGACCACCGCCTCCACACCCCCATGTACTTCTTCCTCCTCAACCTCTCTCTCCTTGACCTGGGCTCCATCTCCACCACTCTCCCCAAATCCATGGCCAATTCCCTCTGGGACACCAGGGCCATCTCCTACTTGGGATGTGCTGCCCAGGTCTTTTTATCTTCTTGGTCACAGCAGAGTATTCTCTCCTCACTGTCATGGCCTACGACCGCTACGTTGCCATCTGCAAACCCCTGCACTACGGGACCCTCCTGGGCAGCAGAGCTTGTGTCTACATGGCAGCAGCTGCCTGGGGCAGTGGGTTTCTCAATGCTCAGCTCACACAGCTAATACATTTTCATTACCCCTCTGCCAAGGCAATGGCCTGGACCAGTTCTTCTGTGAAATCCCTCAGATCCTCAAGCTCTCCTGCTTGTATGCCTACCTCAGGGAAGTTGGGGTCCTTGCGTTTGGTGTCTGCTTAGCATTTGGATGTTTTGTTTTCCTTGTGCTGTCCTATGTGCAGATCCTCAGGGCCGTGCTGAGGATCCCCTCTGAGCAGGGATGGCACAAAGCCTTTTCCACGTGCCTCCCTCACCTGGCTGTGGTCTCCCTGTTTGTCAGCACCACCGTATTTGCCTACTGGAAGCCCCCCTCCATCTCCGCCCCATCCCTGGACCTGGTGGTGACTGTTCTGTACGCGGTGGTGCCTCCTGCAGTGAACCCCCTCATTTACAGCATGAGGAACCAGGAGCTCAAAGACGCACTGAAGAAGCTGAAGAAACTATGGAGCTGCTGCTTTCAGCTTCAGGGAGTTAAAAACTCTCCCGTCTTCCAGCCGTCTGTCTCAGTGTCTCTTTAGCCAACTCTTTCATTGTCTTTCTATCTGTCCTTTCCTACCTCTCTGTCTCAAGAGTTCTTGAAGGCAGAGCTCAGCAGGTACTGCTTGCATATGGCACACAGTTGAGGTGTGTGCTTTATGGTTTCCTGATTGAATCATGTTTTACTTTTGTTTGCTGGCAATCAAGAGAAATCCTTCTGTTTCTGTGAGCAGCCAGTTCTCTGAGGAAAGCAGGTGGGAGCTGGTGCAAAGGAGCTGTTAAGATCCAGCTGCACAATTCAGTGGAGAGGTCTGATGTCAGGAAAAGTGATGCAAGTCCCAGGTGGCCAATGAGAGAAATGGCAGGGCTGGGGAGGTGAGGAGAAAGGTTGTCCATACAGGGTCGGACCGCAAGGAGACTGCTTTTCCTACCTGCCCAGGCCTCCTTAGGTGACCATCTGGATCAAGAGGAATTGGAGAATGCTGCTATCACCTCTTCTCTGTAAACCAAAAATTAACAAAAAATGCCTTGAAAGAGCAAAAATCCTCTTCCATTAAATGCTCATTGAAATCTCCCTCTTTAACTACCAATTAGCCTAACGAGTCTTGAGACAAAGCCCATGAGGGCTCTCTGTGTTGTAATGAGCCCCATGGTGTGTTTGGTGCTGAGTCCATGAACCTTCAATGCTGAGAGGAGATTGCACAAACTGCTGAAGGAGGTAAAGTCAGAAGCAAACACTGAAGTTTCTTGGAGTATTAATGGGTCCCACTGAGGGTCATTACCAACACAACTTCCCCATGGACTCGTTAGAGCAGAAAACTGGAGGCAGTGATGGCAGGCAGGCAAAGGCAAAGTGCAGGTGGCTCTGATGCTGAGAAAAGCCTTGATGTGTTTCATCAAGCCAAACACCAAGCCCTGACCCTCAGCCCCTGGGAAGGGAGACCCTGTCCCTGACACATGGCTCAGGGCTCTTGTGGGGTGGTGGATGTGAGGTGTGCAGTGTCAAGTGAAGGACTATATGGTACAACACCTCCTGGCATCTCCAGGGTGTGCAAGGAATCATAGAATCATAGAATCATAGAATTGTTCTGGTTGGAAGAGACCTCCAAGATCATCGGGTCCAACCATTAACCTATCACTACCAAGTCCCCCACTAAATCAGATCCCTTAGGGCCTCATCTAAACGCCTTTTGAATACCCCCAGAGATGGGGACTCCACCACCTCCCTGGGCAGCCTGTTCCAGTGCCCGACAACCCTTTCGGTGAAGAAATTTTTACGAATGTCCAATCTAAACCTCCCCTGGCGCAACTTGAGGCCATTTCCTCTTGTCCTGTTGTCTGTTACTAGGGAGAAGAGGCCGACCCCCATCTCTCTACAACCTCCTTTCAGGTAGTTGTGGAGAGTGAGAAGGTCTCCCCTCAGCCTCCTTTTCTCCAGGCTAAACAGCCCCAGTTCCCTCAGCCGCTCCTCATAGACTTGTGTTCCAGACCCTTCACCAGCCTTCGTTGCCCGTCTCTGGACACGCTCCAGCACCTCAATGTCTTTCTTGTAGTGAGGGGCCCAAAACTGAACGCAGTACTTGAGGTGCGGCCTCACCAGGGCTGAGTACAGGGGGACAATCACCTCCCTACTCCTGCTGGCCACACTATTTCTGATACAGGCCAGGATGCCGTTGGCCTTCTTGGCCACCTGGGCACACTGCTGGCTCATATTCAGCCGGCCGTCAACCAACACCCCCAGGTCCTTTTCTGCTGGGCAACTTTCCAGCCACTCCCCCCCAAGCCTGTAGCGTTGCCTGGGGTTGTTGTGACCCAGGTGCAGGACCCGGCACTTGGCCTTGTTGAACCTCATACAATTGGCCTCGGCCCATCGATCCAGCCTGTCCAGGTCCCCTTGTAGCGCCTGCCTGCCCTCCAGCAGATCAACACTCCCTCCCAATTTGGTGTCATCTGCAAACTTACTGAGGGTGCACTCGATCCCCTCGTCCAGATCATTGATAAAGATATTGAACAGAACTGGCCCCAGTACTGAGCCCTGGGGAACACCACTTGTGACTGGCCGCCAACCGGATTTAACTCCATTCACCACAACTCTTTGGGCCCGGCCATCCAGCCTGTTTCCTACCCAGCGCAGAGTACGCCCATCCAAGCCATGGGTAGCCAGTTTCTCCAGGAGGATGCTGTGGGAGACGGTGTCAAAGGCTTTACTAAAGTCCAGGTACACAACGTCCACAGCCTTTCCCTCATCCACTAAGCGGGTCACCATGTCGTAGAAGGAGATCAGGTTGGTCAGGCAGGACCTGCCTTTCATAAACCCGTGCTGACTGGGCCCGATCACCCGGTTGTCCTGTACGTGCCGCGTGATGGCACTCAAGATGATCTGCTCCATAACCTTCCCGGGCACCGAGGTCAGGCTGACAGGCCTGTAGTTCCCCAGATCCTCCTTCCGGCCCTTCTTGTAGATGGGCGTCACATTTGCCAGCCTCCAGTCAACTGGGACCTCCCCGGTTAGCCAGGACTGCTGGTAAATGATGGAGAGTGGCTTGGTGAGCACTTCTGCCAGCTCTTTCAGCACCCTTGGGTGAATCCCATCCGGCCCCATAGACTTGTGCGTGTCTAGGTGGCGTAGCAGGTCACTGACCATTTCCCCTTGGACTTCGGGGTCTACATTCTGCTCCCCATCCCTGTCTTCCTGCTCAGGGGGCTGGGTGCCCAGAGAGCAACTTCCCTTGCTGTTGAAGACTGAGGCAAAGAAGGCATTTAGCACCTCAGCCTTTTCCTCATCCCTTGACACTAAGTTTCCCTCCGCATCCAATAGAGGAGGGAGATTTTCCTTAGCCCCCTTTTTATTGTTAATGTATTTGTAGAAACACTTTTTGCTGTCTTTTACGGCAGTAGCCAGATTGAGTTCTAGTTGGGCTTTGGCCCTTCTAATTTTCTCCCTACATAACCTCACAACGTCCTTGTAGTCCTCCTGAGTTGCCTGCCCCTTCCTCCAAAGGTGGTAGACTCTCTTTTTTTTTCCTAAGTTCCAGCCGGAGCTCTCTGCTCAGCCAGGCCGGTCTTCTTCCCCGCCAGCTCATCTTTCGGCTCATGGGGACGGCCTGCTCCTGCGCCTTTAAGATTTCCCTTTTGAAGAATGTCCAGCCTTCCTGGACTCCTTTGCCCTCCAGGACTGCCTCCCAAGGGACTCTGCCAACCAGACTCCTAAACAGGCCAAAGTCTGCCCTCCAGAAGTCCAAGGTGGCAGTTCTGGTGACCCTCCTCTTACTTCTCTGAGAATCGAGAACTCTATCATTTCGTGGTCACTGTGCCCAAGACGGCCTCCGACCAGTCACATCACCCACAAGACCTTCTCTGTTCACAAACAACAGGTCCAGCTGGGGCGCCTTCCCTCGTGGGCTCCCTCACCAGCTGCGTGAGGAAGTTCTCTTCCACACACTCCAGGAACCTCCTGGACTGTTTCCTCTCTGCTGCATTGTATTTCCAGCAGACATCTGGCAAGTTGAAGTCCCCCACGAGAACAAGGGCCTAGCGATCGTGAGGCTTCTCCCAGCTGCCTGTAGAATACTTCATCTGCCTCCTCATCCTGGTTGGGTGGTCTATAACAGACTCCCACCACGACGTCTGCCTTGGTGGCCTTCCCCCTGATTCTAACCCATAGGCACTCAACCCTCTCGTCACCATCCTCGAGCTCAAGGCAGTCCAGACTCTCCTTAACACAGAGGGCTACCCCACTGCCTCTCCTTCCTTGCCTATCCCTTCTAAAGAGTTTATAGCCATCCATCGTGGCACTCCAGCTATGTGTGTCATCCCACCATGTTTCCGTGATGGCAACTATATCGTAGTTTTCCCCTTTCACAACAGCCTCAAGCTCCTCCTGTTTGTTGCCCATGCTCCGTGCATTCGTGTAGATGCACTTCAGCTGGGCTAGTGATCCTGTTGCCTTTGTGGTGGGAGAAGCCCTACTCCCTACATGTCCCATCTCAGGTATTTCTGTGGTTCCTAGCTGATCAATGACCCCTGTGTCCCTGCTGCCGCACGGGTCTCTCTGTCCTACCTCATCTGAGACAGCTGACCGAAGGGCCTCGCTGGCACGCCATCCCTCATTCATTGGCGTGCCACCCCCAGGCTTCTCTCTAGCAAGCCTGGTTTTATCCCCTTCCCCCTTCAAATCTAGTTTAAAGCCCTCTCAATGAGCCCTGCTAACTCCTGCGCTAGGATCCTTTTCCCCCTTTGGGACAGGTGTGCCCCGTCTGCCGCCAGCAGGCCTGGTGCCATGTAAACCAACCCATGGTCGAAGAACCCGAAGTCCTGCCGGTGACACCAGGCTCGGAGCCAGTTGTTGGTCTGCTGGCTCCTCCAGTTTCTTCCCTCATCCTTCCCCAGAACTGGAGGGATAGAGGAGAACACTACCTGTGCTCCTGATCCCTTAACCAGTCGCCCCAAGGCCCTGAAGTCCCTCTTGATTGCCCTGGGACTTCTTTTTGCCACCTCCTCACTGCCTACCTGGAAGATCAACAGGGGATAGTAGTCTGAGGGCCTTACTAGGGTGGGAAGCTTCCTCCTCACATCCTTGACCCGGGCCCCTGGGAGACAGCAGACTTCCCTAAGCAGTGGGTCCGGTCTGCATATGGGCCCTTCTGTTCCTTTCAGAAGGGAGTCTCCTATGACAATGACCCGTCTCTTGTTTTCCTTTGTGGGGGCAGTTTTGATGCAGGCCCTCGGCTGACTAGTCCTCGGCGGCACCTCCAGGCTGGCTGAACCATCAGCCTGGTCGTTGTTTGGTTCCAGTGGCAGGGCCTCGTACCTATTGTGCAAGGGCACCTGCGGAGGTGGGGTAGGCGCTGAGGAAACACGCCTGCCTCGCCGGGGAGGCACTAGTTGCCACTGTCCCCTGTCCCCTACGTCCCTGCGTTCAGCCGTGCAGGGAGAGGGTCGGGATCGGGAGTCCCCCGTGACAGGCACCTTGGCTGCCTGTTGCGCCTGTCGCAGGAAGGGCAGGGTGCAAGTCCAGTCGTCGATCTCCCTCTCGCACTCCCTGATACTCCTCAACCTGCTCACCTCCTGCCGGAGCTCTGTCACCAGGCGGAGGAGGTCCTCTACCTGGGCACACCTCCCACAGGCAGGCTCGCTGTCGCTGTCGCCTGGTGCTGGCGTCAGAGTAGGGCACACCCTGCAGCCTGACACCTGGGTGGCAGCGTGTTCCCACCGCAGCTCCGTTTGGGAAGCTGCGTCAGCCGTGGCGGGTGCAAGGCTTGGAGCGGCCATGGCTTTCTGCCGGGTGGACACCATCGCTTCCGCCGTCGAGCCGGCGGAGCTTCAGCGCCCTCCCTGCACGCCCTGCCGGCGCGAACTGCTGCGCAAACTGCCGCGCCGCACCCTTCCTGACGCGACGCACCCTGTTTGCCCGCCCTGTTCGCCGCGCTCCGGGTCGCTGGCGCTCCCCGAGGGCTTTTTTATACCCCGCCGCGGCTCCTGGCCCCGCCCAGGTCTCGTCAGCCGCTCTCGCGTGAGCTGCCGGCTCCTGGCAGGTCCCTCGGCTCCCTCTGAGGCTCCCCGGTTCGGGAAACCCCCCTGTACGCCGCGCTAGGACGCTCCGCTGCAGGTCGTGCCGGCACCGGAGCTGATTGCCTCGGCAACTGAGTGCCGGTAACGGTTTCGCCGCGTTTAAATCTCCCGCCGCGGCTCCTGGCCCCGCCCAGGTCTCGTCAGCCGCTCTCGCGGCAACAAGGAGGCAACAAGGATCCAGTTGCATGAGGACAAGGGGGTCTCCTCATAGGCTTCGGCAACAGAGACAACTGCCATAGCCAAGGGGACCAAGATCTCCCTCCTGCTGGGCCTTTCTGCCTTGCCACTGCCCTTGGCCATCTCCACCTTGGGCTGTCCAATGCTGTCCCGTGCCTTGTCTGTCTCCCTGCAGGCTGTAAACACCCATCTCATCTTCCCACCTTGCCCTCACCCTGTCCTGTCCCTCCCTGTGTCTCTCCTTGAAACACAAAGCCATGAGCTGATCACAGACCCCCTCCTCTGGGTGACCTGTTGCACCACAGCACTACCCTTGGAGTGACGTTTCTTTCTCCTTGTGTCCAGGGCAGACGTCCCAAGCTGAACTTTGTAGCTTTGTCCAGCTTTATTCCACTACAGGGAAACTCTCCATCATCTCTGAAATGACTCTGCAAGCAGTCACAGGATATTGCTACAGTGCCCTGAAGCCCCCACGTCACGAGGCTAAAGGAGCCAAGGTCCCTCGGTCTCTGCACACAGGTCACGTGCTTCAGGCCCTGAACCCCACCTTGGCAGACCTCCTCTCGACCCTCTCCAGTTCCTCTGCACTCTTGCAGAAAAAGGAGCCCCACCCCAGGACACACCACTCCAGGTTTGATCACAACCATGCTGAATCAAGGGAGGGAGGTAACTCCTCTTGTCTGGATGGCCACACTCCTAATGCAGCCCCGTCTGCAGCTGGTCCTATTCATGGTGAGCATGCTCCACTGGCTCCCGTGGCATCTCTTGTACGACCACGGCCTTCTCCTGAGGGTCACTCCTCAGGCAGTCAGGTCCCAGCTTGCCCTGATGCATGGGGTTATTCTGCCCTGATGCACGACTGGGCACTTGAAAAACTTGGTGAGGTTTCTGTTGGCCAAATCCCAGAGTTTCTCAAGGTCCCCAGGGACTGAAGCTTCATTGTGTCCACTGTTAATACGTGTGCGTAGGTGGCTCACCCTGCCCAGTGGTGCCTCTAACGAGATGACAGCACGTGGAATTGCAGGACATGACAGATAATAAAAGGAGGTACTAGTTTAATGGACTTGCTGACCAAGGTAGGAATTCCCAATGCAGCCATCCCAGCACCACCCAAAGAGGGCACGAGGCAAGCAAAGCCAGGGCCAGTGGGGAGAGGGAAAACAGGTGGGCTGTTTGTGTGGGAGGATTTGAGGAAGACCAAAGGGGAGAACTTGGGAGGGGGAAAAGAGGGAAAGAAAAAATTGGAGGTAAAGCAAAGGGTCAGATGAGGACTGTCTGGGGGTACCTGTCAACTGAACTCGGGAACATTCAGAGAAGGTGTTAGCAATGCCAAGGCCCACCTCAAGTTCGATCTGGAAATTCAATCTGAATGTGAAGGGCACCAAGAAAGGATTCGACAACGATGCCAGCAGCAAGAGGAAGGCTAGGGAAAATGTGGGCCTGCTGCTAGATGGGGCAAGGACCCCAGTGACAGAGAACACAGGAAGGGCCAAGGTACTCAATGCCTTCTTCATCTCTGTCTTTGCTGGTGAGACCAGCCTTCAGGAATCCCAGGCCCCCAAGACCAGAGGGAAAGTCTGGAGCAAGGAAGCCTTGCCCTTGGTGCAGGGGGCACAGGTTAGGGAACATGTTAAAAAAAATGGACACACATAAGTCCATGGGACCTGAGCGGATGCACTCAGGAGCGTTGAGGGAGCTGGCTGATGGCATTGTAAAGCCACTTGAAATCATCTTTGAAAGCTCATGGTGATTGGGAGAGGTTGCTGAGGACTGGCAAAAAGCAAGTGCCCCTCCTATCTTGAAGCAGGGCATGAAGGTGGATCTGGGCAGCTTTACCCTGTCTCCCATAGGAGAGGCGGTAGACAAGCTGAGCAAGTATGGACTAGACAAGTGGAAAATGAGGTAGACTGAAAACTGACTGCATGATCGAAACAGCACAAAGTCCAGCTGGAGGACAGTCACCAGTGGTGGAGCCCAGAGGCCGATACTGGGCCCCATTCTATTTAAGCTTTCATGAATGTCCTGGAGGATGGGACCAAGGGCATCTTCAGCAAGTTGGTGGGTGACAGAAAGCTGAGATGAGTGCCTGATGCACCAGATGGTTGCACTGCCATTCAGGAAGACCTGGGCAGGCTGGAGAACTGGGCAGAGAGGAACTTCATGAAGTTCAATAAAGGAAAACACAATGTTTTTCACTATCGGCAAGAATAACCCCATGGACCAGCTTGGGCTGGGGAGGCGACTGGCTGGAAAGCAGCTTTGAAGAGTAAGACTTGGGGGTCCTTGAGGGCAAGAAGCTGACCATGAGCCAAAGGAGCAGCTGTGTGGTCAAGCAGGTCTACGGCATCCTGGGCTGCGTTTGGAAGAGGACTGCCAGCAGGTCAAGAGAGGTGATCCTTCCCCTCTAGTCAGGCCTGTTGAGGCCACACCTGGAGTGCTGTGTTCAGTGGTGGGCTCCTTACTACAAGATACACATGGGCATACTGGAGTGAGTCCAGTGAAGGAAGACAAAGACAATGAAGGCACAGGAGCATCCTGCACTTGGGTCACAACAACCCTAGGCAACGCTACAGGCTTGGGGAGGAGTGGCTGGAAAGTGCCCGGCGGAAAAGGGCCTGGGGGTGTTGGTCAACAGCAGCTGAACACAAGCCAGCAGTGTGCCCAGGTGGCCAAGAAGGCCAACGGCATCCTGGCTTGTATCAGAAATAGTGTGGCCAGCAGGAGTAGGGCAGGGATCGTCCCCCTGTACTCGGCCCTGGTGAGGCCACACCTCAAGTACTGTCTTCAGTTTTGGGCCCCGCACTCCAAGAAAGACATTGAAGTGCTGGAGCGTGTCCAGAGAAGGGCAACAAAGCTGGGGAAGGGGCTGGAGCACAAGTGCTGTGAGGAGCGGCTGAGGATGTTTCATCTGCAGAAAAGGAGGCTGAGGGGAGACCTTCTCACTCTCCACAACTACCTGAAAGGAGGTTGTAGAGAGGTGGGGGGCGGTCTCTTCTCCCATGTAACAGATGACAGGACAAGAGGAAATGGCCTCAAATTGCACCAGGGGAGGTTTAGATTGGATACTGGGAAACATTTCTTCCCCGAAAGGGCTGTCAGGCACTGGAACAGGCTGCCCAGGGAGGTGGTGGAGTCCCCATCTCTGGGGGTATTCAAAAGGCATTTAGATGAGGCCCTAAGGGATATGATTTAGTGGGGGACTTGGTAGTGATAGGTTAATGGTTGGACCCGATGATCTTGGAGGTCTCTTCCAACCAGAACAATTCTATGATTCTATGATTCTATGACATGGGAGCACTCACCACCCGGGGAGAGGCCGAGGGCATGGGGCAGCTCAGCCCAGGCAGGAGAAGGCTCCGGGGCTGGCCACAGCCCGCCAGGACCTTCAGCCAGGCTCTTTGTCCTGGTAGGTGGCAGGAGGAGGAGAGACCACGGGCCACAGTGGAGAGGAGAGACCCAGCAATGCCCCCCCAGCCTGCTGCGGGCCTAGCAGCAGCTCAGCTGAAGGGACCTTACCAACACCCGCCCAGCCATCAGCCTGCTGCTGGCCTGTCAGGATCTCAGGAAGAAACGACCTCACAAGCACTGCCCAGCCACCAGCCTGCTGCTGGCCTATCACCTGCAGGGACACAAGTGACCTCACAAGGAGTAGCCAAGCCACATGGCTGCTCCTACCCTACCAGCATCTCCAGCAGAAGTGACCTCACCAGCCCCCGCCCCAGCCGTCACCTCATGGCTGGCCCCTTGCTGTCCCCCCAACCTGCCTCTCCTCTGCCCCCCAGCTCTCTGCTCTCTGCACTGTCACTGGTGGGCACTGAGCCCCTCAGTGCCACCTGCTGCATCTCCTGTCTTAATCCACAATGACCCTGCAATATTTGACAGACACAGATACCATTGCAACTGCCACTGTAGATGTAGATGCCATTTCCGATACCATTGCAGATGCAGATACCGTTACAGATTAAGGCACCACGGCAGAGGCAGATGCCACTGCAGATGAAGACTGACTTGGAGGTATTGTTGCACAGACCATTATGCCAAACATGTTATAGTCCAAGACTTTGTAACTTGCATCCAAGCTCTGTCGTCCCCAGAATCTTCTTCTCCATTTTCTCTCTGCCCAGTAACAAATCTAAAGGAAAAAGTAAATGAAGTTTCCTTTTAATATGTCAAAGTAAGGAAACAAGAATGTCAGTTGTGTTTTATGGCTATTGTCTGTGTTACATTGCTAAGTTCACATATGAAAAGAGGAATAAAATCCTATCAACTGGGTCAGAGGAATAGTTAACTCTCACAAAGATTGTTCCAGATGGAGTCAACAATATCAGCCATGAAATGAATCATAGAATCATTTAGATTGGAAAAGACCCTTAAGGTCATTGAGTCCAACTGTAAACCTAACACTGCCAAGTCCACCACTAAACCATGTCCCTAAGCGGCACATCTACACATCTGATGCTGAGCAAATGCCCCAGCTGCGTATCAACAATATCAGCCAGGAAATGAATCATAGGACAAGAGGTAATGGTTTTAAACTAAAAGAAGGTAGCTTCAGACTAGCTATAAGGAAGAATTTTTTTACACTGAGGGTGGTGAAGCACTGGCACAGGTTGCCCAGAGAGGCGGTAGATGCCCCATCCCTGGAAACATTCCGGGTCAGGTTGGATGGGGCTCTCAGCAACCTGATCTAGTTGAAGATGTCCCTGCTCATTGCAGGGGGTTGGACTAGATGACCTTTCAAGGTCCCTTCCAACCCGAACTATTCTATGATTCTATGATCTTCTTGTCCTTCAGATGGTTGCAAATGCTTTCCAGGAGGACTTTCCCCATCATCTGCCTGGGATGGAGGTGAGCATGGATCTTCCTTTTTGCCCTCCATGAAGACAGGAATAGAATAGAATAGAATAGAATAGAATAGAATAGAATAGAATAGAATAGATTTCAGCTGGAAGGGACATGCAATGATCATCTAGTCCAACTGCCGGACCAATTCAGGGCTGACTAATTCAGGGCTGACCAAAAGTTAAAGCAGGTTACTAAGGAGGGGCATTTACTGTCTTCCAGTGGCTAAACCAGTGTTGGTAACGCACCAATGTTTTGGCTGTCGCTGAGCAGCGCTTGTACAGCATCCAGGCTTTCTCTCTTCCCCTGCCCTCACAGTGAGTAGGCTGGGGGTGGGCAGGAGGATGAGAGGGGACACAGCTGGGAAGCTGACCAAAAGTCACCAAAGGGATGTGCCATACCGCATGACATCACGCTCAGCAATAACAGCTCAGGGAAAGGAGGGGGAAGGGGTTCACGGTCATGACAATCGTAGTCCCAAATCACCTTTATGCACACTGAGGCCCTGCTTCCCAAGAAGGAGGCTGGACATCTGCTTGGCAATGGGAAGGAGTGAATTAATTCCTCTTTCTGCTTTCATCTGTTTGTCTGAGGATGAGTCACTCCTTGTGGGATCCAGCCTCTCTGGAACCAAATGTAGAGGAAGCTCCCAGCAACAGCTTGTGGCTGATCCCTCCATTTTCAGTGGTTCAGGGGATGTGAACGAACCCCCCCCCCCCAAGCCTCATGTATTTCCCCAGGGATTTAGTGATGGCCTTTCAAAGGCCACACACACTTCTGGGGATGTCCACCAAGACAAGTACCTTACACTGCCAGTGGTGGGAAGGGTGATGCCATGGGTAGGAGGGGGGGCATTGTCAATGTTTGCGTCTCCTGCAGTCTGGCCATGCTGGGCCACAGCACTCTTTCCAGCTGTAGCACCTCCCAGAGACAAATCTCTGAGTGTGGAGATGGGAAAGGCTGGAGCTAATAGCCCCGAGTCCATCCGAGCATCTGTGAGCACTCGGTGACATCCCACACCCTGAGTGCATGGGAGGGAGGGAGCTGAGCTGCTCTCTTGAGCGTCAGTAGTGACGTGCAAGGGCACAAAACTATAGTTTATTCAAGAAAAACTGGGGAGCAGGAGGGCTGCCCTTCCCCCTCTTTGTCCCTCTCCATCAGCTCCATAAAATAATCATGAATGTGTTTCAAAAACCTTGAGAAAGCTTTACCATACCAAATTGTTTTGTGAGGGGGAAGGTTCTAGCTTTGTAGCTCCTGGGCTGGACAGACCAACCAGGAGGTGTAGGCGTGACTTAGCCCAACAGTTGGCTATTCAACACCAAAACTCTCTTCAGAAAGTTGAAAGAGTGTGACAGATGGGAGCTGACTTCAGGCCGCGTATTCACCCCTGGCAGCTGGGGATGCCTGGGGTCATGACAGCGAATATTTAGAGACTGGTAACATAACAAAGAATAGAACATAACCAAGTATATTCTTTATATATATGTGTGTATATATACACACACGTGTGTGTATATATATATTTTTGCTGTAACATGTCAAGGAGGATCAAAACTATGTACAACATATTTCTATATATTTCTAACGTTTCAAAGAACATCATATATTTTTGATATAAAAATCCAAAGAATATTCTTGCATTCAAAGAATACAAGTGGCATGTTAAATTATTACCTTAAATCAAAATTACAGCTGTGACTAAATGAAACTTTGATTCCTTTCCATACACCTCATGTGGTCAGAGTGTTCCTGGCAAAGAACCTGCTTTGCTCAGTGGGAGCAGATGCCAGTTTCTCAGGCCTGGAGCTTGTCAGAGGAGCTTTCCTGCAGAGGAGACAGCCAGGTGGGAGGCAGGAGCAGGAGAGAAGCTTGTCTCCATTGCCACCAGGCACAATGGCCAGAGGGCAACCTGGGCAGCCACATTTCCACAGCAATGAGCTGATGCAGCCCACTGAGGGCTTCCTTGGCAACTGAATCAGACAGGAAGGGTGGGGTCCAGCTGGACAGTTAACCCCATACAGATGGGAGTCGACAGAGAGAAATGGGACGGGATAGCCTGGACATGGGGACACGGGGACGCTGCTGCTACCTTTGGGTATCTGCCATCTCTGCATGGAGCAGAGATAAGTACCAAAGGATTCCACGTCCAAAGAAAGGACATAAACTGGGCTGGCAAATGAGTTCCCCCTCTTCCTGGACCATCACCAGCAGGATGAGGAGTGCACATGTCCAGCTCAGCCTCGGACCCCAGCCCTTACATTTCAGTGTGAGGCTCCCACGATAAACTGTGATTCATCTCTCTTGTCTGTAGCAGCACCAGCACAAACGTCTGTGTCCACTGGGCCTCCCTCTCGTGCCCTTCCAGCCTGGGCAGAGGCAGAGGAGATGGTTCTGCCAAAGAGGAAGCCCACCAGGACTGGAAGGAGTCATGCCCACTTGCTCCCCTTGGCTAGCAAAGGAGCAAGGGAGGCTCCTGTGCGCCTCCCGTGCTGGAGAGAGGAATCCTATCTGGGAGGACATACCGACTGCTCTGCTGCCTTCAGCTCCCAACCAGCCAGGCCCCTCGGCCTCAGAAGGTCTGAGGCTTTCTAATTCCATGGCAGTTCATGAAGATGCAGTCATCTGAAGGGCAGTGAGGTGAATCCCATTTCTGGGGACTTTCCTGTCCTGCTCACCAGATTCAGAGATGTCCCTGGCTCAGTTGCCCTGTCTCAGTTTACATCCTGTTTCCGCACATGGTCAGCACTGCCTGGAGCTGTTGACGCAGCCTCCACCACCTCAGAGCTTCCATCCCACCAGGGAGTCAATTCTAGTGTTTTTACTCTCTGCAGCTCCTCTGGAGGGACACACTGCAGCAGGAGCCTTTAGAGTCTGCTTTCTGCTATAAACCCTGGGACACTTCAGAGAGCAGGGAGCCTTCAGGCGCTGCTGGAGACTCACCATCAGAGCAGATGTCACCCCTTCAGGACAAGGACTGCAGGTTTGTGGTGGCTGTGCTGAGGGTGGGTGAAGTCTGGGCGTTATGAGTCAATCTGCTGGGTCTTTGAGCAGAAGAAATTAGAGCATTGAGACTCGAGTCTCAGCCTTGTCCTTTCCTGCATGTCTTCCCACCCCAGCTCCCACCTTCCCCCTGACACCCCGAGCCCCTGGCACTGCACAGTGAGATCCCAGGGAGAGCCCTGGGACACTCTGCTACCTTGGCTGGTGGGTGAAGCGTTTGGGCAGGCTGCGTGGGGCCAGATTGCCTGTGCCCTTCACATCATCGTTCACAGGGCTATTTCAGTTCTCCCTTGTCCTGGTTGTTCTTCTTTTTGCTGCTGTTGTTAGTTTTCTCACTCTCTGACAATTATGACCATGTAGGTTTTGTTCTCCAGCTCTCAGCTTTCTCACTCCCATGCAGTGGAGAGGGCTGGGGGTATCAGTCATCCTGAGCAGCTTTTGGCAACCTCTCAGAACAGTTCCTGGGATTATCACCGCTGGCAGACATGCATTCCAGCCCAAGAGGTGGCTGTGAGATGCTTGGAGGGAACTGCTGTTGCAGAAAGCTGTGTTTCTTGGGCATGAGCTTTCTCCAACCATGTGCTGAGGAGTGTCCCTGGCATTGCCCATGCCCCCGGCCCTGATCCTGTCCCACCTCACCCCCAGGCACCCTGGGGATGCCCCTCACATTGCCCCACTTTCAAGGGAGCCCCACAAGTGCAGCTGGCCTTGCTGAGATCCCACTGCTGGTCTGGGATTGGAAGGGAGGCAGCACCCAAAGCCCTCAGGAACCATTGCCGAGGAGGGGAAAATGGGAAGCAAATGGTTCTGCCAACGTTTATTTTACACTTTCACTAGGCACAAGCCACATAAAGCGAATGTGAAGAGAACACTGTCTTACACAAAAGGAGAGGGAGGTGATGATCTCAGATCACGGGATAGAGTGACATCACTCATATCATTGCATACAGTGATATGACGTGTGGGAACGGTTCAAAGCTGCATCGGGGGAGGTTTAGACTGGACATTGGGAAGCATTTCTTTACTGAGAGGGTGTTCAAACACTGGCACAGGCTTCCTAGAGAGGTGGTCGATGGCCCAAGCCTGTCCCTGCTCAAGAGGCATTTGGACACTGCCCTTAATAATATGCTTTAACTTTTGGGCAGCCCTGAAGTGGTCAGGCAGTTGGACTAGATGATCATTGTAGGCCCCTTCCAACTGTATTTCATTCTATTCTATTCTATTCTATTCTATTCTAAAAAAAAATGTTGAAGTTAAACCCTGAAATGTGTTTCTTTTTCGTAGCCCCTCGTTGTGGCAACTGAGGAAACAAAGGACAAAAACACTGCATGGAGGAAGGGGAAAGGGACAATGGGACATCATCCACAGATTTTGCACTGCTGGGAATAAGTGATGTCCCCACGCTCCAGAACCTGCTCTTTCTCCTCTTGTTTATGACCTACTCAGTCACCATGGTCGGGAACATCCTCATTGTTGTGCTGGTGGTGGCTGACCAGCACCTGCACACCCCCATGTACTTCTTCCTGGGCAATCTCTCGTCCTTGGAGATGTGCTACAGCTCCACCATCCTGCCACGGTTGCTGGCCAGCTTCTTGACTGGGGACAGCAGCATCTCTGCTCATGGCTGCATGGCTCAGTTCTACTTCTTTGCTTCCTTTGCAACTACTGAGTGTTACCTGCTGGCGGCCATGGCCTACGATCGGTACTTGGCCATATGCCAGCCCTTGCTCTACGCAAGCCTCATGACCTGGAAGGTCTCTAGACACCTGGCAGCTGCATCTTGGCTGTGGGGTTCACTGCTGGTGCTGGTAGTCACAGTCGTCTTATCCCAGATGCAGTTCTGTGGCCCCAAGGCAATTGACCTCTTCTTCTGTGATCTTACCCCGTTGCTGGAGCTTTCCTGCAGTGACACCAGAGTTCTCAGGCTGGCAGCACTTCTACTATCTGTTCTGGATCTAATCTTCCCCTTCCTGTTCATGCTGGCCTCCTACGTGTGCATCATAGCTGCCATCCTGAGGATCCCATCCAGTGTGGGCAGGCAGAAGGCCTTCTCTACCTGCTCCTCTCACCTCACTGTTGTCACTGTTTTCTATGGCACCCTCATCCTCGTCTACGTGCTGCCTAGAAGAGCCCCACTGAGGCAACTCAACAAAGTGTTCTCCTTTTTCTACACCATCCTCACGCCCCTGGTCAATCCCCTCATCTACAGCCTGCGCAACAGGGAGGTCAGGGAGGCCATCAGGAAAGTGCTCAGGAGAGCCCTGGCTTAGACCCAGAGCTCATGCTACCTCGGTGACACAGGCAAAGGATGCTTCTAGCTCCTTTGGAAGCTCTGGATACCAGCTGGCTCTTCCAAAGTGCATGCCACTGAGGCCACTTGTGAAGGGGCAAAGGGAAGAAAGCAAAAGGTTCTTGGAGAGAAATATCATGGTTTAAAAAACAATGTTGAAAATATCATGGGCTTGGTTTTTCCTCGATAATAAACACCTTGGTGGTCTTACGCATGTGAACTGTTGATGTGTCAAGGTTGAATAAGAAGCCTTTGCTTCTCCTGCTGCAAGGGGAGGTGGAGAGGCTGGAGGGAGGGGAGAAGTTCCTCTTTCTGAGGGCTAAAACAAGATCATCACCTGGATCTCCCTCCCCCCACTTTTTCCTCCCCTGTTGCTAGAGAAATGAGCAAGTCCCTGCTCCAGCTGTTCTCTTCTGGCTCCAGCTCAAGCTCCTCTTCTCTCTTCACCCTGCATCTTCTTGGACACAGGCCGGGACACCTGCTGCCTTGCCCCAGCTCCTTCATCCTTGGAGGATCAGGCTTTCCACCTCAGCCCTCCTTCCCCACTAGAAAGCCTGGTCCCAGTGTGCTGGGTCTGCCTGGGATGGAGCTCATTTTCTTCACAGCAGCCCGTAAGGTGCAGTGTTTTGCACCGGGGACCAAAACCGTGTTGAGAACACGCCAGTGTTTCAGCTGTTGCTGAACAGTGTCTGCACAGCATCCAGGCCTTCTCTGTCTCTCACACTGCCCTTACAGTGAGTAGGTTGAGGTGCACAAGAAATTGGGAGGGGACACGGCCAAGACAGCTGACCCAAACTTACCAAACAGATATTCCATGCCATATAGCATCACGCTCAGCAATAAAAATGAAGGGGAGGGGTTTTTTGGGTGGGTAGCCACTGCTTGGGGACTGGCTGGGCATCGGTGTACTTGTGGAAGGTGGTGAGTGGTTGCCTTTGCATCACTTCTTATTTTGGTTTTGGGGATTTTTGTTCTTCTTTCTTCCTCTTTCTTTCACTTCTTAAACTATTTTTATCTTGACCATGACTTTCCTCACTTTTGTTCTTCCTATTCTCTGCCCCCATCCCACTGGGGTGGGGGTGAGTAAGTGAGGGAGCAGCTGTGGGAGGCTTCCCTGACAGCCAGGGTCATCCCACTCCACCCAGTTCATCCAGGGCCCAGGGCAGGGATGGTCATTGCGACCTGGTTCTCCACAGATCTCAACTTGATCAGGGGTCTGTGCTAGGGGAGCCACTTGGTTGATGGCCTTTGCCTCCAGGGCACGCTGCTGACTCTCTTCAGCTTCCTCACCAGTACGTGTGGCTTTGCTCCTCTTCTCCCTGTGACTGGGGGGATAAGCTCACAGTACAACTGGGATCACAATGCTGGTTTTAAATGCCGCTGCCTTGGTGTCCAGGGCCTGTGGAGATGCTGCATGAGCTCCCCAGTAGCTCTTTAGGCTGCCACGTGTATGACAGGGCTGATGGCAAATGTTGTTCCCTCTGGAATGGAGTCTGGAGGGGTGAGGAGAGGATGGGGATTCTCCATGTGCCCCACGGCTGGCACTGAACAGAGACTCAGAAGAGTGATTGTGGTACAGAGCCAGGTCTCATGGACAAGGAAGGAAGGTATCAAAGGTGGACAAGGGATGAGCTGAGCTGGTCTGTGCCAAGGTCCCTGGACACCCTGGGGAAGCTGCCCCAGGGCAACTGGGACAAACCAGCCCTGCACACTGGCCATTTCCACCTCTGGCCATACAGCCCAGGCCCAGGGAGGGACCTCTGCTGCATGGCCAGCTCCGTCCTCCTGCTGGGCTCAGTGCCCGCTCTGTCTGGCAAGGCAGGGTCATGGCTGGAGCTGAGCTGGCACTGGAACTTGCTCCAAGTCCAGAGGCCACCCAGCTCCAGCCAGACTTTGCTGGCTGCCCCTGCCCTCCCAGCTGATCCCCAGTGCAGGAGAAAGGTGCGCTCTTGGGTCTGCTTGTCCCTGCTGCGGCGCTGTGTCCTCCTGTGTTCAGCTTGTGATGGGTGAGCGCGTGTCAGCGTGGAATGGCTGAGCTAGTGGAGAGGCCAAGGTGTGTTCTTTGACCTCCCTCTGCTCGGCTTTGGGCCAAGGCAAGGGAGCAGGCCTGCTGTCCTGCGGGTTGTCACTCCAGTGAGGTGGCCTTGAGTTCTCAGAAGCCCCATCGGAAGGGGGAGCTGCTTAAGGGGTGGTTGTTGCAAAGCAGAGGAGGAGAGGCGGGCAGGCTGCCTTACCTTTCCCGGGCAGTAGTCTGCTGGCTCCGGCTTCAATGTTTTGTCACCTCCAAGGCTACTTTTGGTTCCCATCGTGTACGTGGGAGCCCTTTTCTTGTAGATGTCCAGTTCCACCTTGGGGAAGGCAGCAGGACCTGGCGTCTGTAAGAGAGGCAGGGAGGTTGGTGGGTCCAAAAGGCAAGTGTTGATTCTTGCCAGGGGCCCACACGGGCTGCGCTAGTTGAGCTGGCTGGCCAGAGGAGTGGTGTGAGAGGCACGGAGCAACGGGAAAAAGGGCACCTCCTGTTCCCCTGCAGAGAGGCAGGTTTCCCAGCAGAGGAGGGAGATTCCCATTAGTGCCGATGAGCTTTGCCGCCCCAAACCTTTTAGTGCTGGAAAGCGAGGGACTGCAGGTGTCAGCAGAGCTTCCCCTCTCCGGCAGTTACCAGCAGGAGAGCCAGGGGACCCGTGGCTTCTGGGGTTTTGCTGCTGGTGCAGGGAAGTGTGCATTAAAAGAGGCTGCAGCAGGCGCTGGAGCCCTTCTGCCCTGAGGAGAGCAGCTGAGCTTCAGGTGCTGACGCAAGAGAGCAGAGAAGTGTAGGTCACCTTGGAGAGGTCTTCAGCAAAGCCATTGTGCTTCCTCTTGCCTGTCACGGAGTAGCAGGGGCTGGCGTGGGTGGAGGCTGTGTTGGGTCCCACCAGCCTCGGCAGGGTGTAGGTGCCAGGACCTGGAAGGGGAATGGGAAGAGAGCGTGTGGGAGTCCTGCGGGGAGAGGAGCAGCGCCTGGGTGGGAGAGAAGCAGCCTGCCAAGGTTCTTCTGTGGGATGAGAGAAGCTGGTGCTCTGGGACATGCAGCAAGCTTGTGCAGAGACCGTTGCGTCCTGCGGTGTAGGCTTTTCCCTAGGCCTCTGGGAAAAGGTGTCCAGCAGCTTTTCTCTGGAGGACACGCAGGCTGCAAGGGTGAGTATTTCCCCGAGTTCCCTTACCTGGAGGTTGGTCGGTTCTGACGGCCTTGTGCCGGAAGGCCATGGACTGCGCCGGCGCGCATTTGTAGAGGTGTTTGTTGGCCTTGTCGGTGGCGTAGTCGCCTAGGGCAGAGGAGAAGCAGAGAAACGCAGTGAAGCTGGGCTCTTTTCCTCAAGCCAAAGAGGAAAGGTCTGGAGGAGGTGCTCAGCCTTGTTTGCTTTCTGTCTGGAAGCCTCTGAAGCCCACTGAGGGCGTGAGCTGATGGGTTTGTACCCCAGGAGCCCAGGGCAAAAGTAAGGCGTGCTTGTCTTGCCTGGAAGAAGGGCAGGAGAAATGGTACTCACTTGGCCCAGGGGTGATCTCAGGTCTTTATCTTGGGAAGACCGCAGATGTGCTGTGCTGGAGCCACGGACTTCCCGTTCCTGGTGATGGAGGGCAGGACGTAGTACCGAGGACCCAGAGAGCAGGTGTCTGCCACGGGGGGTTTGGCCTTTTGAAATACGCACGTAGGGCCTTTGGTTTTGGTGGGATTGTGAGCCAGGTAACCTGGGAAGAAAAAACTGTCAAAGGACACCTGCCTGCAGCTGCGTATTTAAAGTGAGTTTCTAAGTGGAGTAGTTGGAGTTTCTGGCCTCAAGAAATTCCCTTCCAATGTTATTCTCTCCTCCAAGAATGATATCAGCTCTTTTCCGGGGCTTTCCCATGAGCAGCCTGAGCCTTCCTGCGGCAGGCCTGTGTCCCTGCTGCAGCTGAGAGCATGGAGGCTTGGAGCAAAGGGCAATGGAGCTGTGGCTGCTTGTCCCCTGGAGGGAGTGGACGTGGCGCACCCCCCTGGCCATGGGGGTTTTACCTGTTGTCCCGAGGATTGAGTACTTGGGTCCCGGGCTGGTGAAGTGGGCCATGATGGGGCCGCGTGGGCGATGAGGTCTCCAGGTGCCCACCCAGGCTCCGTCCATGTCGGAGGTGGCTCCAAAGCCTACGGCAAGAGCAGGGGAGTTGCTGAGGGGCTTCCCTGAGAGAGGCCTGGTGTGAAACGTCCCCGGGAGGAGCAGCAACGCTTCACCTTTCTCAGCCTTGGCTGTGGCACTGGGTGCGGATGAGCTTGTCGACTGCTGCAGCTCTCGGTCGCAGAGCGCGGCGAGGGTGAGGGCAGGCAGCAATCGGGCAGGAGAGGTTGTGGTGTCAGCTGCCAGGTGGCCTTGAGGAGAACCTCATGAGGTCTGCATGGCAGAAACATGCACCGAGGGAAAAACTGATGTGGTTTTTACGTTTAATCTTGCAGCCTCATCTTCTTGCACTGTTGGGCTCACATAACAAGAGGAATGTACATTGGAACACCTGGAATTTCCATTTTGTGTCTTATTTTCCAGATGTCCTTTTAATCTACTTTTTTTTTTTTTTCCTGGGGAGTTTGAGTTGGGCCTGGTGTTAGTCAGCAGGATTTGCTGCTGGGGGCTCTCAGGTAGCGAGGTTTCGGAATAGCTCTGTGGTGCCGCTTTTGGGAGTTTGTCCTTGGAAAGAGAGGCAAGAGAGGCCTTTCCCAAGGTGCAGAAGAAACTGCGCAGACTTGTGTGTACTCTCTAGGTCATGCAAGAACAGCGAGATGCCAGCTGCAGATAGGGAGTGTGTTCAGATTTCCCTCTGATAAGTCCAATGTCCTGTTTTTCATGGATTTCTCATAGGAATAAGAATCGTGAGCAGGCACAGAAGGGTTTCTGTACTGGACCTGGCTGGGATGCAGGTCATTTTTTTTCATGGCAGCCTGCATGGTGCTGTCCTGAGTGGTGACAGCACACTGCTGTGTAGCTATTGCTGAGCAGTGCTCGCACAGCACCAAGGTCTTCTCTGTTTCTCCCTCGGCTGCCCCAGCGCGCTGGTTGTGTTGGAGATATGTGAGAAATAAAATAAACTAAAGGACGTTATTCAACCTCTGCAAATAGTTAACAAGACATGGCTTTGGGAGGACGAACAGGATGGCAACATAAAGCAGGGAATACCAAGAAAACCAAAGAGAACAGAACTGCAGATAAAGTGAAAGAAAAAATTACTTGAACTTGAGTAAACTGTCCTAATTAACATAGTAAAAACCTGCCCTCGGGTAGGGAAAAGCCCCCTACCCACAAAAGCCCCTTCCTCGCTGAGCATGCGCCGTAAAGGAGGCTGCTGAGACTTTAAGTGGAGACGAGGCATGCAAGGAGCAATGGCAAAGAGGATAACTACGCATTACTGTAAATGTACTGATAACAGTTCGTCAAAGTGTATAAATGTTTACCGTGTGTTAGCCAAGGGGTGCTAGCTTTGGGGAGTTACCACCTAGCACCCATCTCTGTGCAGATGTGAAAGAAACAAATATCTTGACTCTGTGTGGATCAGCTCTTTGCACACCGGGTGAAGAACCCTGTTTTGGGACAACACTGGGAGCCCGTCCGGACACGGGGGCTGGGGGTTGGCTGCGGTTGGGCAGCTACAAGACACAGGATGGAAGGCCTGTGGGATGCTACAGAAAGAGTTCAATATTGGGGTTTTGAAGTTTCAAAAGGACAAAGAGAGCTAGAGAAAGAACGAAAGGAAGCTATATGCCCAATTGCAGTACCCAAATCAAAAACGGAACTAAGAGGATTCTTAGGAATGGTGGGGTGGTGTCGGATATGGATTCCAAATTTGGGACTGATTGCCAAACCCCTATACGCTGCTATCAAGGGTCCTGGAGAACTGTTAGAATGGACCCCTGAGTGCAGGAAGGGTGTTGATGACATTAAAAGGGGACTGATGGAAACTCCTGCCCTGGGCCTACCTGATATGGCCAAAGCCTTCCAATTCTATGTGCATGAGAGAGAGCAGGTGGCGCTGGGAGTCCTAACACAGACCCTTGGCAGCTGGAAGAGGCCAGCAGCCTGCTTCTCCAAGCAGTTGGATGAAGTGAGCAAAGGCTGGCCTGCCTGCGTACGTGCTGCGGCAGCTACTGCCCTATTGATTGAAGAGACTCGCAAGTTAACTCGAGGGCAGCCCATTACAGTGTTTGTTCCACATGCCGTAGCTCCTGTTTGAAATCCAAAGGGACATCATTGGGTATCCCCAAGTCAGCTGGCAAGACACCAGGCCACCCTACTAGAACAGGATGACATAACCCTTGAAGTAGTATCAACTTTAAACCCAGCCATGTTAGTGCCAATTGGAGAGCGAGAACCTTTACAACAGGATTGTGTGACTGCTGTTGAGCAAGTCTATGCAAGTAGGCCAGATCTAAAAGATGAACCACTGAACAATGTAGATCTGGAATTATTCACTACAGACGGTAGTAGTTTTGTACAAAATGGAGAAAGAAGGGCTGGATATGCGGTAGTGACTCGCTGGGAAGAAATAGAAGCTCGTCCATTGCCACATAATACTTTCTGCACAAAAGGCAGAAATAATCGCCCTCACCCGAGCCCTTGAATTGGGAAGGGAATTGGGAAGCTGCTGCTGCCCTATCCCCTGCTCAGCCATCAGTGACATCACAAGCACCTGCACAGCGGGAGTGTCTTCACTGCCAACCCCTCGGCTTTTTCCCCTCCATCTCCATCGCTCTCTCCCATCTCCCCGTGCTCTCCTCCCTCCCAGGCACCTTCCTCACCCACTCCACCACCTCCCAAGGCCTCTCTCTGTCTCTGGGTTTGTGTGGCAGATGGTACCTCGGAAACATTGTCCCAGCCACGTCACCTGCATCTCTTTCTCATCTCCTTCAGCTCTCATCGTGCCTGCGCCAGCTGTCCGATGTGCTTTTGGACCTCATGGGCCTTCTTGTCCTGCCTCCCTTCTGCTGTTAAATGCTGCTCCTGCAAGAGAAGTGACACCCAGGCGGTGTCCCCTCTGTCGCATCTTACCTGCATCTTCCTGAGCTGGACAGCTGGTGGGAACTGTCACCATCAGCCCCGGCTCTGCGTGAAGTCTTCTCCTGGCACAGGCGCAGCTCTGGGTGTGCTTGGGGCGTGCCGTGCTTCCTGGAGGAGAACCGCAACACTCAAAGTGACTCCTGGGCAACGTCCAGCTGGGAAGAGCTGACCTGAAGGCAGTTGGCAGCAGACCCTGAGGCCGTGCCGGGGGTGGCCACATCTGGCTCCTTCCAGCAGGATTTTGGAAAGCCCAATCCCAGCTGTGAGCACCAGGCCAAGGACATGGGGCAGAAAGAGCCCCCACCCCAAGGGCCCCAGCCCCCAACTGGCCTCTGTCCCCAAACTACTAAAACTTCCAAACAGGCTTTCCCTTGAACTGAATTATCCTCAGTTTTAAGAAGAGAAAACTTCCAGATCCAGAATTCCAGATCCAGTAGTCTAAGACGGTTAGAGGGACATTTGGGCTTCAATTCCAGAACAAAAGAATTCCCATTACAGAATCTCAGCCACCACCTCCAGGATCGTCCTGTCAGTGACCTGCAAACGCTGCATTGCAAAAAATCTAATGGCTAATAAAAATTATCCTGTCCTCCCCAAATCTTTGTTTCCCTCCTACCTTCAGACTACTGCAGTAAAAATCATACGATCATTCTGCAATTACCACTGATCTGAAACCCCTCCAAAGCATCCTTCCCTGACGTGACTGACAGCACCGTGGATAAGGGAGACCCACCACTAACCCCGCACCCACCCATTAGTCCTGTTGCAGCAAGGCCTCTGTGACCAAGCACGTCCACATGGATATCTCTGCCCGACAGGAGACGGCCGGCCCGAAAACAGTATCTTAGGTTGTCCTGGCTCTGGGGAAAGCAAAGACTTGAGAATAATGATGCAAACAAGTTTAAGAGAAAGCAGGACAGCGCAAGAGGCAGAAAAGGCGATGTGTCTCACCCACCCCTCATTTCAGAGGAAGATTCAAGGGTTTGTCTTTTCTTTCTTTTTTTAATCACTGCCCAGCACAAGTGAAAAAAACACACACCTGCTGTTTCAGGAGAACTGAAAACTACAAGAGGAAGACTATCGAGTCTGTGTAATTACTCTGCTTTCCAGGACACACTGGTCTTTTTTTCTTTTTTAAATCTCAGTGGAGAGCTTTAACTTAAACCACTGAGTTCTGATCTGGGAGGAGCAAAACCTCCTCTGTAAATCTTGGAAAAGAACAGTCCATTGAAGGAAAACTGTTCATAGAAACTGTAAACGACACGTTTCTGCTGTCAAACGTTGTAACGCTTTTGAGTATCTTTGCCATCCTCATCTTCTTTCTATTCCCTTTCTTCTGATGACACTAGAACTACCGTACCTCAACATGGCATTAAACTGTTCAAGCACTCTTGCAAACCCTATAAAATCCAAAATGCCCCACACTGGTGCCTGTAGGTTTTGCTGTTACCATCACGTTAACGACACAATCGGCCCTGCCAAACCTACAGCCTGCAAAACCTGAAGACAACCAGCACACAGGCTGCCGGCCTGTCGGGTAGTGAGGCAGAAGTGATGTCACCAGGACCATCCAAGCCCTGTGCCTGCTGGCCTTTCAACTTACTCAGGCAGAAGTGACCTCACACGACCCATCTTCCAACTGGCCAACGACCTCACAATCTCGGCATTCACTCTTCCTCCTGGGGGAAAACCAGCTTAGAGGGAGGCTTAGAGGACAGGTGGGAGGGTTGGGGCTTCGAGGGAGGGTGCGAGGGCTCAGGAGTTCGGGGTTTGCGTTCACAGGGTGGGTTCAGGCATGTGGTGAGAGTTTCTGCTTTGGGCTTTGTGCTCAGGGCGGGGCTAGGGGTGAGAGCTCCCCTTTTCGGGTTGGGGCTCAGGGGGAGGCTCAGGGGGAGGGTTTGGGATGCTGTTTCGAGCTGCTGGTAATTGCTGTCAGTCCTGGCTAGCTTGGTGGGTTAGGGGCTTGGGTTAGGGCTAGAGGTGCGGGCCAGGGTTAAGGCCAGCATTTCAAGAGCAGGGAGCTCACAGCCAGCAACCAAGGGCTGTCCCTCTCCCATGCCTCTCCTTTCACCTACCCCATTCTCCCTTCTCTCTTCCATGGCACTCACAAGCATCCTCACAACGCTGCTCCTCACCAACCAGCCTCCTCCAGAAGAAATGACATCACAACCTACTCTCCAGTAATGTCACCTTTGCCTTCCTCCTCCTCTTGCCTGCCCCTAACCTCTCATCTCATCTCCCTGGCCTTTCTCTTCAGAACCTCACAATCCCTGACTCCTCTTCCCTGGGAAACATGAGTTAGGCTTAGGAGAGGGGTTGGAGATGAGGGGGGTTGAGGGAAGGGATTAGGGAGGGAGGGAGGGCCTAGGCTTCAGGCATCTGGTGAGGGTTTCAGCTTTGGCATTCAGGTTCAGGATAGGGCTAAGGCTGAGAGCTCCAGGTTAGGCCTTAGGGTCAGGGTATAGGCAAAGGCTTAGGGTGAGCTGGGCAGTGCCAGGCCTGAGGGGCAAGGGTGCGTAGGCACTCTGCGTGCTTCCACCCTCCTGGTGACCAGAGGGAAACCTCAGCTGCTGAGCACCAAAAGCATCATCATTCTGATGGGCTGGGGATTAGCCATTTCTTGTCCTATCACTTGTTACTTGGGGAAAGAGACCAACCCCCACCTTGCCACAACCTCCTTTCAGCCAGTTGTAGAGAGCGAGAAGGTCTCCCCTCAGCCTCCTTTTCTCCACACTCCTTTTCTCATCCTACCTGTCTGCACATCCGCACGCTCCCTGCCAGCCCCAGGCTCAGGCACTTTTGGCTACAGCTGCCTCTGGGCTCGCTCTTTGGCCGCTGCTCTTCTGGGGATTTCTCTCTGCCTGTCACTCTGAGGATAATGATGTGCGATCCTCTGGGCTGAGGGGAGAGGGGAAAAATAGAGATGACTTCCTCTATGGAAATGCTACTTAGGCTACATGCTGGCCAGACTTCTACGCAGAGCTTTAAACTAGATTTAGTGGGGGATGAGGAGGAGGAAAAGGAAGAACAGAAAGAACAGGAAGAACAGGAAGAGGACGGGGAAAAAGCGGAGGAGGAAGAACAGGAGAAGAATAAACAGCAAGTGGGGGAAGGAGGAGGAAAAGGAAGATTGGGGGCAGAACAGCATGAGCAACAACAGGAGAAGGACCAGGAAGAGGAAGAAGAACAGGAGGAATCGGACAAAGAAGTAGAAAAAGAGGAGGAGGAATAACAGGAGTAGAAGGAAAAGGAGGAGGAGGAAAAGGAGGAAGCAAAGGAGAAGGAGGGGTAGAAGAGGAAAAGGAGAATAAAGAACAGGAGGAGGAGGAAAAGGAGAAGGATGACCATGAGAAAGAAAAGGAGAAGGAGGTAGAGGATGAAAAGGAAAAGAATAAAGAACAGGAGGAAGACGAGGGAAGGACAAAGGCGGACAAATGGGATGGATCTAGGTGGATGCAGGGGGTGAAGGGGAGAAGAGGATGGAGGCCTGCAATAGCATGGCTTCACAGCTGGCTATTAGCCACTCTTGGAACAGCTGTGGCTTTAGCAGGGCAGCTCTCTCCCAGCCATCTTCTGTTTCCATTGCTCGAAATAGCTTCGTAAGAGCAGCAAAGATTGCCACCTCACGCACTCTCCCTTTTCAAGTCTTCAAGGGGAAGGAGAACTGAAAAGCAGGAGAAGGAAACAGATGCTAAGCAGGGATTTGGTCTTTCTTTTCCTTTGGTGACTCTTCATAATAAAAGTACCAACAGTTCCACAGCACCACAATGGCCTCTCCTGCCTCGGGGCTGGGTGGCCGTGCTGCTGACCTTCCTGCCTCCCCTCACAGCCCCCAGGGACAATTCAGAGCTTGCCAGCCCCAGCACCGCCAGCCAGGCGGCATCAGGGCTGTCCCACAGCTCCCTAGTGCATGAGAGCAGCAGGCCCAGCACCGTCACCCAGGCACCACTGCGGCCATCCCGCAGCTCCCCAGTGCCTGAGGGAAGCAGTGACTGCAGCCACCCTGGGCCAGACCGGATGCGACACCGTGCACGATTAGAGTGTCGGGCGCAAAAACCATACAGCCGGCCTGGAAGAAGCTGCAGGACCAGCCGTGTGCCAGCTCCAAGTGCCGAACGCAGCACCTTTGGCACTGCCAGCCAGCTGGCACTGGGACCATCCTGCGGCTCCCCAGCACGTGAGAGCAGCAGCCCCAGCTCCGCCAGCCAGGTGGCACTGGGCCAGTTCCAAGGCTCGCCAGCACCTGCGAGAAGCAGCTGCAGCACCGCCATCCAGGCACCACGGGGGCCATCCCGCAGCTCCCAGGTGCCTGAAAGCAGCAGGCGCTCCAGCCCCCCTGGGCCAGACCGGATCCGACACTGCGCACGGTTACAACGGCGGGCGCAAAAGCCGTACAGCCGGCCTGTAAAACCCCATGGGACCAGCCGTGTGCCAGCCCCAGGTGCTGAACCCAGCAGCCCCAGCTCTGCCTGGCAGATCAAACTGGGGCTGCTCCTTGCTGCTCTGGTGCTCAAGAAGAGAAGCTCCAGCTCCGCCAGGCAGGTGACATCGGGGCTGTCCCGTGGCGCTCCGGCGCTCGAGAGGAGCAGCCGCTCCCGCCCCCCTGGGCCAGACCGGATCCGACACCGTGCACGGTTACAACGTCGGTTACAAAAACCATACAGCCGGCCTGGAAGACGCGGCTGACCAGCCGTGCACCAGCCCAAGTGCTGGCCCCCATCCCCCAGCACAATAAAGGTGGCTGCTCATCTCATCTGCACTGGGAGATCCCACGCTCATTTGTCGGTCATCCTCCTCTGCCTTTCTCGAGGGGCAGCGTTAGGGGACAGGTCCTGGGGGTTGTCTTCTCCCCCAGGGCTGGCAGTACCTTCCCCAGACCTTCCTCCCTAGGGGCTGGCCTTGGCTGGCCGCCAGGCACCTTGGCCATGTGCTTCAGGCCTTGCTGGCCCCGGGAGGCTGCTGTTCAGTGTCAGTCCGGAGCAGCGCTTTCCCCCGGTGGGATGTTCACACGCACCCCCCTGAGCCCTGTCTGCACCAGCGGTCTCTGCCCCTTCCCCACTCTCCTGCGACAGCTCCTGCCCGTCTCTGGGCGCAGCTCCGCCATCCCCCAGGGTGCTGCCTGCCCCAGGGAGGGCAGCCTTGCCCAGGATGCCCTGACTGGGCCCCAGCGCCCTGGCACGTCCCAGGGAGCAGCGGTAGCCTTCCCAACTCCAGCTGAAGCTCAAGAGGTTTCTGCCGGTGGAGTTGCTGTGGCACTTACATCACTTGGCAAGGTCTCTCGCTTTTCTTGGGTTCACCTTCGTTTCTGCTCCACATGAGATTGTTGGCAAGCATTGAAGTCGTGCAGCCTGTGCTCCTCTTGAATCTTCTTGTTGCTTTTTGTCACAAAGCGGTTTGTTGGACAACTGTCTAGTGAAGGAGGCTTCTAGTGACGGTTCGCTATCTGGAGAGTCAGAAATGGGAGAGGGATGTCAGTTAACATTTTTAAGCTGGACAGAAACAGCAACTTGGCTTTATTAAATGTCTTGGCACGTGTCAGATCAGCCCTGATAGCATCCTCTGCCTTCTAGTGATACCGGGTAAGATCACGAATCTTTAGTCTCGTGCCAGGTTTTCACCTCCAAACACGTCCTTGTACTTCTTCCTGCATCTGCTTTTGGCACTATAAAACGGACAGCTGGTCTCTGGGTCTTTTGCTTTGTAGTCAATGATATAATTTTGTAGTTGAGCTCATCTGCATTTCTCTCTTTCTCTCACTCCCTCTCTGTCTTGGGTAGCTGAATAACCTAATAACCTGTTAAAGAGAAGATGAACCAGGTGCCTGTTGCTGTATTAAAGAATACAACGTAGGAGAGAAAGGCAGAGGTGTCTCAGCAGGACCCATGTGAAAATGCAGTGGGACTGGCAGTTTCAGACGCGTTTGGCAGTGGCGGTTGCAGTAGCCCTGTGCTACCTCAGTGCTTCCAGCTCAAACTCGGGGCAAAGGTTGCCTGCGAGTTTCCTGCTTGGTTCTGCCCGTGCCTTTGGTTGGTGTGGGGTCTGTGTGGTTGGCTGGAGTGTGGCTTCATGCCTTCCCCGCTGGGCTGATTTGTCTGCTTTGGGAAGATTTTGAGCTGTTGGACAGGTGGGACTGAGAGCAGGGAAGGCATCTGGCTTTGGGCTCTTGTGAGGCTGGAGAATGTCCTCTTGCCTGTCTTTGTCCCATCTGATTGAGGGATTTCCCCTTCCAGGCCAGGCGGCTTCTCAAGTTCTCAGATGAATCCTTTCCTGGCAACTTTGGATACCTGCTAGGCAGTGTGTTTTCTCTTGAGCTGACCCATCCAGCAGAAGGGTGCTTGTGAAACCCCAAATCTGGTCACTTGGAGGGCTTGTTGCACCCAGAAATAAAGATGCTGCATCGATGTGACACTCTAGGGATTGTTTTGCACAATGAAAGCTCAAGGGAGACAGACAGCATTAAAGGCGGCTGTGGATTAGAGCAGATGAGCTACATCTGCCAGTTTTCCTGCCTCAGCATCTTCTCCAGAGTGGTTAAGAGAGCCCTGAGGACAGCCCCTCCCCTCCCCTCCAGGCATGTCCCCTTCCCGCCCCCCTTTCCCTTCCCCTCCCCTCCCTCCCTGAGCAGGCCCAGACCCCACGAGAGCACTGAGGGACGGCAGAGCTGGGCACAGCCCGGCGCTGCTGAGAGAACAGCTCCAGGGGCCACGGCCCTTCCTGAAGGCCGCCTCTGCGCAGGCCCCGTGTCCCGGCTGGCTGAGGAGCGAGCTGCGGGGGGGCAGCGGGCGCAGGGCGGGTCTGGGAGGAGAGGCCCGGGCTGCCCCTGCCCGCCCGGCAACAGCCACGCCATTGGCCAGGGCTGAGCCAATCAGCGGAGGCGGAGTTGGCCTGTCCCAGGCGGCGTGGGGCGTGGGGCGGAGTGTGAGCGGCCTGAGGAGAACTGGGTGAGAGCTGGGCTGGGGGCAGCCGGGGCGAGGGGGGACCGGGGATGGGGATGGGGATGGGGATGGGGATAGGGATAGGGATAGGGATGGGGATAGGGATAGGCCCAGGCCCAGGCCCAGGCCCAGGCCCAGGGGTGCTGCAGGCGTAGGAGCAGGTATCGCCCAGCAGGGACGGGCCTGGGGGGACCTGGAGACCTCCCCGCCCACAGGCCCCGCCATGGCCCAGTTCAGCAGCCCTGGGCCCGAGGGCTCAGCCCCAGGGACAAGCCCACACCCAGGGTCAGAGCGGTTCCTGCTGCTGCCCCGAGGGCAGCCAGCCCCCAGTCAGCCCTGAGCCAGAGGGCAGGTATCTGAGCTGGGATGGGGTGGAAGAGACTGGAGAAGAGTTCATGGAGAGGAGGCGATGGGAGCAGGTAGAGTGTGTGTGGCACCTGGGATTAACTGACACCCTTGGCTTCGTGTCTGGATCAGGGCTGCACTTGCACATGGACTAAGTGTCAGTTGAGAGCAGAAATGCTCGTTACTACTCCTGGGTGCCAGAGGGCTGTTGCTGCTCTCTCCTCCCCCGTGCGACCCGAGCGCACGACTGCCCTGCCTGGTGCTGCCTTGGTGCTTTGGGAAGTGGGGGGTGAAAAGGAAAGACAGACTCGTGTAGTTACAGGGTGTCTTGAGGTGTCCTGGCTTTGCTTTGCTAATCCCTGCTGTAACGTTTCCTGGGCTGTTGACTGCATCGGTGCATAGAGAGGCAAATTAGGCCATGAACTAAGTTTCCAATTCAGGGTTTCCTCTTACAATAAAATGTGCTTCCATTTTGTCATAGGTTTTCTGCATATTTGTGCCTGATCTTTCTTGTTGCTTTTAATGAGGAACATCTCGCTCTGTACTCCAGAGGAAAGAAAGAAATAGAAAGAGCTGATGAAGAAAGAGCTGCCAGTCAAGGTGGGAGTGTAGGTTAGTGCTGGTTTTAAATTTTCTGGACTGCGGTCTAGCCAAAAGCCTTCCCATAATCGATTGAAACGAGCTGAACCACTGGGTATTTTTCATCCATGCACAATTCTGTATTGCTGCGGACTTTCCCAGCCATCGCCATGGCCTCTGGGCCTGTCCTGTAGTGAGGTCACAGCAGGTATGCAGAAAAAAAAAGTGTGCAGGGACACTGACTACTTTTCATCTTATCCCTGTTGTTGGGGCTGAAACTGAGTAAATCCCTGAACTGAGATGAGATGTGGGGGGCCAGTCCTGTAGTACCACGGATTCCACCAGAAGCTCCTGTCACAGTGCCCTTTCTTCAGCACACAGCTCTGCCTCGTGAGGCTGGAGAATGTCCTCTTGTCTGTCCTTGTCCCATCTGATTGAGGGACTTCCCCTTCCAGGCCAGGCGGCTTCTCAGGTTCTCAGATGAATCCTTTCCTGGCAACTTTGGATACCTGCTTGGCAGTCTGTTTTCTCTTGAGCTGACCCATCCAGCAGAAGTGTGCTTGTGAAACCCCAAATCTGGTCACTTGGAGGGCTTGTTGCACCCAGAAATAAAGATGCTGCATCTATGTGACACTCTAGGGATTGTTTTGCACAATGAAAGCTCAAGGGAGGCAAGTGTGATTCTGTGCTACAGGGTTAAAGGTGGCTGTGGGTTAGACCAGATGAGCTACAGCTGCAAGCCTTCCTGCCTCAGCATCTTCTCCAGTGTGCTCAAGAGCTGTAGGTACATAAAACATTCCAGGTATGAACAGAGGACATCAGGAGTTGCACTAGTGATAGGATTTTTTATTTTTTTCAATGAAATGGGATTCCCACCTCCAGCTTTTGGAGTCACTTTATCTGGGCAGTATTGCAGAGGGGAACCCATTTGTAGCCTCCCATTTGCTGTTGAGGAGCAGCTCAAATTGGAAATCGCCCTTGTTGCAGAGGTGCAGCCCATCCTGCTGGGCTCTGGGGTGGTTAGTGAAGGCCCGAAGATGAGGGACTTCTTGAAGCTGTGTGTTCCACTGTGTTGTCTGCACACTTGAGCATCATTTCCCCACAGTGACCAATTTCTTGCTTGTACATTTAATGCTTGAGTTTACCTCCTGACTCCCTAAGCTTATTTTGCTTGTTTTTTACCAAAAGGTGGTGGAAACCCATTCCCAGTCATTCAGCAGGCTGCTGAATTCTTGTCTGCATCACGTCTTTACCAATGCTGATGGGCACCGACCTGCAGCTGCTTACAGGAACTGGACTTCTTCTCACAGACGAGGTGGCAAGTGATGCTGTATCAGTCCCCAGATGGGCAACAGTGTGGGGAAAGGAAAGATGTTTCAGTGCCATGCAGTGACCTTTCTTAAAAGCGCAGCAGCACTGAGTTAACAGAAAGAGTCTTAGGTCTTGTCCTTGAATGGCTTTTGGAAATTGCAGGACTTGCCAGGAAGGGTTCTTCAGAAATTTCTGCGTGCAAACCCCCATCTCCACAATCACTGGGCAATATTTCCGAAACAAATCGGCAAGGAGGCATTCGCCTTCTCGTTCCTGCTCTCCCTCTACTTGTCAGGAGGTGCAGAATGCCCAGGTTTGTAGGTGCCGTAATGCAAAACAGGTCGTCAGTGCCCTGTAACCCAAATGGGAGGCTATGATTGATCGATGCAATACCACACATTTCTCAGGCCGTGGAACTGTTGGTACTTTTATTATGAAGAGTCACCAAAGGAAAAGAAAGACCAAATCCCTGCTTAGCATCTGTTTTCTTCTCTTGCTTTTCAGTTCTCCTTCACCTTGAAGACTTGAAAAGGGAGAGTGCGTGAGGTGGCAATGTTTGCTGCTCTTACGAAGCTCTTTCGAGCAATGGAAACAGAAGATGGCCGGGAGAGAGCCGCCCTGCTAGAGCCACAGCCATTCCAAGAGTGGCTAATGGCCAGCTGTGAAGCCGTGCTATTGCAGGCCTCCATCCTCGGAGGCTTTCTAGACGCCACGGGATGAACCCCCCGGCATCATGGTCTGACATCCTGGCTGGTGCTGCCTGGAGCTGGAGGACTGCAGGGCTGGGGCCTCCCTGCTGTCCTTCCCAACTTGAATGAAGCCAAGACCCTGTGATTTCCCTGCTCTTTTTTGCCACCCTTCTCCCCTCCCCCCCCTGCATCCACCTAGATCCATCCCATTTGTCCGCCTTTGTCCTTCCCAGGTCCTCCTCCTGTTCTTTATTCTCCTTTTCATCCTCTACCTCCTCCTCCATTTGTTACGCCGCCTCCTTTTGTTACGCCGCCTCCTCCTCTTTGTCTACTTCTTTGTCTGACTCCTCCTGTTCTTCTTCCTCTTCCTGTTCCTCCTCCTGTTGTTCCTCATACTGGTCTTCCTCCCCCCAATCTTCCTTTGACTCCCCTGCCCCATCCCCCACTTGCTGTTTCTTCTTCTCCTGATCTTCCTCCTCATCTTTTTTCTCATCCTCCTCCTGGTCTTCCTTTTCCTCCTCCTCATCCCCCACTAAATCTAGTTTAAAGCTCTGCGTAGAAGTCTGGCCAGCATGTAGCCTAAGTAGCATTTACATAGAGGAAGTCATCTCTATTTTTTTCCCTCTCCCCTCAGCCCAGAGGATCGCACATCATTATCCTCAGAGTGACAGGCAGAGAGAAATCCCCAGAAGAGCAGCGGCCAAAGAGCGAGCCCAGAGGCAGCTGTAGCCAAAAGTGCCTGAGCCTGGGGCTGGCAGGGAGCGTGCGGATGTGCAGACAGGTAGGATGAGAAAAGGAGTGTGGAGAAAAGGAGGCTGAGGGGAGACCTTCTCGCTCTCTACAACTGCCTGAAAGGAGGTTGTGGCAAGGTGGGGGTTGGTCTCTTTTCCCAAGTAACAAGTGATAGGACAAGAGGAAACCTCGGGTTGTGCTAGGGGAAGTTTAGATTGGCTATTAGGAAAAATTTCTTCACTAAAAGGGTAATCAAATATTGGAATTGGCTGCCCAGGGAAGTGGTTGAGTCACCATCCCTGGAGGTCATGCAGAGCGGCTGTGTTTGTGGCCGCACTCTGGAGAGAAGCCACCCGTGTGCACTGAAAAGGGGGGTGGCAAGATGGGCTGTGTCCTTGGGGGCAAGCCTGTGCCTGCGAGACGCTCGGCCATGGGGTGAGAGCGTGCAGGGCAGGGCTGGACTGGGGCAGGAGTTAGCTCTGGTCAGGTGAAACGGTGCTGCCAGAGCTCTCTGCCTGGCTTACGCTGTTGATCTCGGTGCTCTCCCCTCGTCCTAATCTGGCAAAGTTTTGGCTGAGGCTTAGACATGAAATGGAGAGAGCCGATGGTCCTCACTCAAGCACAGCCCCTGTCCCTGCAGCTGAAGGTGACCAGCCAAGATCTTTGGGGGTCTGTTGTTTTATTCGGCTCATATCAGGGAGATTAGAGGAGCTGTGTAGAGGGAATGTCGGAGTCCAAAAGTGGGAGCAGGTGCCTGGGGCTTGATCAGCGTCACCTGGAAGGGAAAAGTGAGAAGAAGACAAGGTGACCGTGGTGCCTTGTTCTCCAGAAGACTTGTCTTCAGGGAAGGCCGTCTGGCAGAACAAGTTGATGGACGTGCATTTGCCGTTTGTCGTGCATTGCTGTGGGCATGCCTGGGCACTTTTAGCTCCCTCCCCCTGTCCCAGGGACACGCTTGTTGGAAACCTCCTGTGTTCTCAGGACATTTCCAGTGCTCTGCTGCTGTTACTGATTGGCATTTCTCCCCTTTTTGAGCAGGAACGGAAAGGCAAGAGGAAAGGAGTTTAGGGGCAGGTAAAACACATCCCTCCAGTGTTTTTCTAAGGCCACTG
The DNA here is from genome assembly GCA_009819775.1 of Phoenicopterus ruber ruber. NCBI lineage: Eukaryota > Metazoa > Chordata > Aves > Phoenicopteriformes > Phoenicopteridae > Phoenicopterus > Phoenicopterus ruber. The sequence continues at coordinate 614,985 of WNMK01000049.1, read as the reverse complement.
AAAGCAAAGATCTTGTGTTTGACGCAAAATGGAGTGACATGCCCACTCCGTCTGTCAGGGCAAGGTGATGGCGGGAGCTGAGCTGGCGCTGGAACATGCTCCAAGTCCAGAGGCTGCCCAGCTCCAGCCAGACTTTGCTGGCTGCCCCTGCCCTCCCAGCTGATCCCCAGTGTGTCCCTTGGGCTCCCTCTGCTCTGCTTTGGGCCAAGGAAAGAGAGCAGGCCTGCTGTCCTGTGGGTTGTCACTCCAGTGAGGTGGCCTTGAGTTCTCAGAAGCCCCGTCGGAAGGGGGAGCTGCTTAAGGGCTGGTTGTTGCAAAGCAGAGGAGGAGAGGCGGGCAGGCTGCCTTACCTTTCCCAGGCAGTAGTCTGCTGGCCCCGGCTTCACTGTTTTGTCACTTCCAAGGCTACTTTTGGTTCCCATCGTGTACGTGGGAGCCCTTTTCTTGTAGATGTCCAGTTCCACCTTGGGGAATGCAGCAGGACCTGGCGTCTGTAAGAGAGGCAGGGAGGTTGTTGGGTCCAAAAGGCAAGTGTTGATTCTTGCCAGGGGCCCACGTGGGGTGCGCCAGTTGAGCTGGCTGGCCAGAGAAGTGGTGTGAGAGGCATGGAGCAGGGAAGTGTGCGTTAAAAGAGGCTGCAGCAGGTGCTGGAGCCCTTCTGCCCTGTGGAGAGCTGCTGAGCTTCAGGTGCTGACACGAGAGAGCAGAGCAGCGTAGCTCACCTTGGAGAGGTCTTCAGCAAAGCCATTGTGCTTCCTCTTGCCTGTCACGGAGTAGCAGGGGCTGGCGTGGGTGGAGGCTGTGTTGGGTCCCACCAGCCTCGGCAGGGTGTAGGTGCCAGGACCTGGAAGGAGAATGGGAAGAGAGCGTGTGGGAGTCCTGCGGGGAGAGGAGCAGCGCCTGGGTGGGAGAGAAGCAGCCTGCCAAGGTTCTTCTGTGGGATGAGAGAAGCTGGTGCTCTGGGACATGCAGCAAGCTTGTCCAGAGACCGTTGCGTCCTGCTGTGTAGGCTTTTCCCTAGGCCTCTGGGAAAAGGTGTCCAGCAGCTTTTCCCTGGAGGACACGCAGGCTGCAAGGGTGTGTATTTCCCCGAGTTCCCTTACCTGGAGGTTGGTCGGTTCTGACGGCCTTGTGCCGGAAGGCCATGGACTGCGCCGGCACGCATTTGTAGAGGTGCTTGTTGGCCTTGTCGGTGGCGTAGTCGCCTAGGGCAGAGGAGAAGCAGAGACAAGCAGTGAAGCTGGGCTCTTTTCCTCAAGCCAAAGAGGAAAGGTCCGGAGGAGGTGCTCAGCCTTGTTTGCTTTCTGTCTGGAAGCCTCTGAAGCCATTGAGGGCGTGAGCTGACGGTTTTGTACCCCAGGAGCCCAGGGCAAAAGTAAGGCGTGCTTGTCTTGCCTGGAAGAAGGGCAGGAGACATGGTACTCACTTGGCCCAGGGGTGATCTCGGTCTTTATCTTGGGAAGACCGCAGATGTGCTGTGCTGGAGCCACGGACTTCCCATTCCTGGTGATGGAGGGCAGGACGTAGTACCGAGGACCCGGAGAGCAGCTGTCTGCCACGGGGGGTTTGGCCCTTTGAAATACGCATGTAGGGCCTTTGGTTTTGGTGGGATTGTGAGCCAGGTAACCTAGGAAGAAAAGCCTGTCAAAGGACACCTGCCTGCAGCTGCGTATTTAAAGCGAGTTTCTAAGTGGAGTAGTTGGAGTTGCTGGCCTCCAGAAATTCCCTTCCTGTGTGATTTTTCCCTCCAAGAATGATATCAGCTCTTTTCTGGGGCTTTCCCATGAGCAGCCTGAGCCTTCCTGCGGCAGGCCTGTGTCCCTGCTGCAGCTGAGAGCATGGAGGCTTGGAGCAAAGGGCAATGGAGCTGTGGCTGCTTGTCCCCTGGAGGGAGTGGATGTGGCGCACCCCCCTGGTGATGGGGGTTTTACCTGTTGTCCCGGGGATTGAGTACTTGGGTCCCGGGCTGGTGAAGTGGGCCATGATGGGGCCGCGTGGGCAATGAGGTCTCCAGGTGCCCACCCAGGCTCCGTCCATGTCGGAGGTGGCTCCAAAGCCTACGGCAAGAGCAGGAGAGTTGCTGAGGGGCTTCCCTGAGAGAGGCGCGGTGTGAAACGTCCCCGGGAGGAGCAGCAACGCTTCACCTTTCTCAGCCTTGGCCATGGCACTGGGTGCGGATGAGCTTGTCGACTGCTGCAGCTCTCGGTCGCAGAGCGCGGCGAGGGTGAGGGCAGGCAGCGATCGGGCAGGAGAGGTTGTGGTGTGAGCTGCCAGGTGGCCTTGGGGAGAGGCCTTGGCTCATCATGGAGACGCACTGTGACATCATAGTGGCTCGTGGCACCTGTCCAATGGGCTGTTGCGTCCTACGGCTGATGGGGATCTGGGGATGTCCAGCTTGCAGGGCCAGACCCTCATGAGGTCTGCACAGCAGAAACATGCACTGAGGGAAAAACTGATGTGATTTATGCGTTTAATCTAGCAGCCTCATGTTCTTGTACCGTTGGGCTCACGTAACAAGAGGAATGTACATTGGAACACCTGGAATTTCTATTTTGTGTCTTAGTTTCCAGATGTCTTTTAAATCTACATTTTTGTTTTCTTGGGGAGTTTGAGTTGAGCCTGGTGTTAGTCAGCAGGATTTGCTGCTGGGGGCTCTCAGGTAGCGAGGTTTAGGAATAGCTCTGTGGTGCCGCTTTTGGGAGTTTGTCCTTGGAAAGAGAGGCAAGAGAGGCCTTTCCCAAGGTGCAGAAGAAACTGCACAGACTTGTGTGTACTCTCTAGGTCATGCAAGAACAGCGAGATGCCAGCCGCAGATTGGGAGTGTTTTCAGATTTCTCTCTGAGAAGTCCAATGCCCTGTTTTTCATTAATTTCTCCTAGGAATAAGAATCGTGAGCAGGCACAGAAGGGTTTCTGTGCTGGGCCCGGCTGGGATGCAGGTCATTATTTTTATCGCAGCCTGCATGGTGCTGTCTTGCGTGTTACTAGCACACCGCCGTTTAGCTATTGCTGAGCAGTGCTTGCACAGCACCAAGGTCTTCTCTGTTTCTCTGTCTGCTGCCCCAGCGAGCTGGCCGGGGGTGGGCAGGAGGTTGGGAGGGAACCCAGCCGGGACAGCTGCCCCGAGCTGACCGAAGGGGGACCATGGTCCATGCCATGTAGCGTCATGCTCAGCAGGAAAACCGTTCCTGGGGGAGTCTTTCCAAGGTAGCCATTGCCCGAAGGTGGCTGTGCATCAGTGTGCTGGTGAGAGGTGGTTGGTGGTTGCTGTCGCATCCATTGGTTTCCTTCTCTATTCTCTAAACTGTCTTGATCCTGACCCTCGTGTTTTTCTTGCCTCTGCCCTTCCAGTGCTCCCCCCATCCCACTGTGTTGAGGAAAGGCGTGAGGGAGCAGCTGGTGGGGGCTTTGCTGCTGGCCAGGGTCAACCCTCCACTTTCCTGCCTTGTTTAACAAATGCTACAGCAGTGGCCTTACTCCAGGTGCGAATCAATGTTGTGAAGCAGTTGTAACTGCCAGTTGCTGTGCCTGCAGCCGCCAGCAATGGCAGATCCCCTGACCTGAGCTGCAGAGCTGATCATGTCCAATTCTCAGCTTGGGCTTTGCATCTTTTGATGCTTTTCCAAGAGGTCTGGGTCATGATCTTAATGTTAGGGGGAAGTGAGAGACCAAAGCTCTCATTTCAGTTGCTCTGGCGTCTCCATTTAAGGGACCTGCTGGAAAGCAGCTCTGTGGAGAAGGACCTAGGAGTATTGGTGGACAGCAAGTGAACCATGAGCCAACCGTGTGCCCTTGTGGCTAAGGCGGCCAATGGTATCGTGGGGTGCATTAGGAAGAGTGTGGCCAGCAGGTCCAGGGAGGTAATCTTCCCCCTCTACTCAGCCCTGGTGAGGCCACACTAGAGTACTGTGTCCAGTTCTGGGCTTGCCAGTACCAGAGAGACATGGACACACTGGAGCGAGTCCAGAGGAGGGCTACAAAGATGATGATGGGACTGGAGCATCTCTGTTATGAGGAAAGGCTGCGAGAGCTGGGCCCATTTAGCCTAGAGAAGACTGAGAGGGGACCTTATCAATGGATACAAATATCTGAAGGGAGAGTGTCAAGAGGATGGGGCCAGACTGTTTTCAGTGGAGGCCAGCGACAGGACAAGAGGCAACAGGCACAAACTGGAACACAGGAAGTTCCATCTGAGTATGAGGAAAAGCGTCTTTCCCGTGAGGGTGACAGAGCAGTGGAACAGGCTGCCCAGAGAGGTTGTGGAGTCTCCTTCTCTGGAGATATTCAAAACCCACCTGGACGTGATCGTGAGCTCTAGGTGACCCTGCGTGAGTAGTGGGGTTGGACTAGATGATCTCTAGAGGTCCCTTCCAACCTCTTCCATTCTGTGATTCTGTGACCACCCTGACAGGGGGAGTTACCATCCCCTCAGCTCAGCACTGCTGTGGCCACACCTGTACCAGCCTGGGGGGCTTTCCATTCTGAGGAGAGGGAAGGAACAGGAGAGTGCCCAGAGGATGTCTGCAAAGGTGGGGTTACGGGACATGCAGTACGTGACTTGTGTGGAGAGGCTGAAGGACCTGGCCTTCCTTGTCCTGAAGATGTGGAGGCTCGTGTGGGAGTAAAAGATTAGCTGAAATGAGGAATTTCAGGTGGTTTCAGGGTGTTTTCAGAGATGATGGAGCTTTCCTTTGTAGTGGGAAACCACATGAGAAAGGAAAAACATCCCAAAGTGCAGCTTGGGAGGGTGAGACTGGCCAGGAAGAGAAAGGAATGTCCCTTGAAGGGCAGTGCTGTGGTGCCAGAGGGAACCCAGAGGGAGCCTGGGTCAGGGAAATGCTCTGTGTTTCAGGGAAGAAGCAGGGAGGAAGCAGAGGTATCAGTAAAGGCAGGGAGATGCCACGGTGGGTGCAAGGTGAGGCAATAGCTTTGGTGTTGACAGCCTGCAGGTCTTTGTCCCCTTGGCTGTGGCAGTTGTCTCTGCTACCAAGGCCTGAAAGGAGACATGTTAATCTCATGGAACTGGGGCCTCGTTGCTTCCTTGCCCCCCCGCAGGGAGGCTGGGAGGTGTGGTACCGTTGTCCTTCCCTCAGCATTGCCCAGCCCACATCCCACTGCTCCAGGAAGAGCCCTGAGCCAGTGTGAGGGACAGGATCCCCCTTCCTGGGGCTGACCGCTTGGCATGACCAAATGCATCAAGTTTTCCTCAGCATCAGAGCCACCTGCACAGTGCCTCTGCCTGCCTGTAATCACAGCCTCCAATTTTCTGCTCTGACAAATCCCTGGGGAGGCTTGGTCTGTCATGGCCCTCAGTGGGGCCAATTAACGCTCCAAGACACTTTGGCTTTTGCTTCTGACTTAACCTCCTTGAGAGGTTGGTTCAATCTCCTCTCAGTAGCTGAGGTTCAAGGACGCAGCACCAAATACACCCCGGGGCTCGTTAAAGGGCAGGAAGCCCTAATGAGATACATCTCTTCCCTAATTTTCTTCAGGGCTTCCAGACTTGTACAGCCAATTGGAGAGGTTTCAGGAGTCTGCTGGAAGTGGAAGATTTCAATGAGAACTGAATAATAAAGTGGGTTTTCTTTTTTATTTTGAAGGGCTTTTCTTTTTTTTCCTTCGACAGAAGAAGTGATAGCAGCTTTCTCCAATTGATATGGATCCAGAGGGTCTCCTAAGGAGATCTGGAAAGGCAGCAACAGCCGTCTGCTTGAGATCCCCCACATTATGGGCAACTCTCCTCCCCACCTCTCCCGCCCCATCATTTCTCTCAGGGGCGGCCTGGGATTTGTATTCATTTCCTGCATCAGACTTGTGCCCTGTGATGTCATTTCTTCTGGAGGAGGCTGGTTGGTGAGGAGCAGCATTGTGAGGATGCTTGTGAGTGCCATGGAAGAGAGAAGGGAGAATGGGGTAGGTGAAAGGAGAGGCATGGGAGAGGGACAGCCCTTGGTTGTTGGCTGTGAGGTCCCTGCTCTTGAAATGCTGGCCTTAACCCTGGCCCGCACCTCTAGCCCTAACCCAAGCCCCTAACCCACCAAGCTAGCCAGGACTGACAGCAATTACCAGCAGCTCGAAGTAGCATCCCAAACCCTCCCCCTGAGCCTCCCCCTGAGCCCCAACCCGAAAAGGGGAGCTCTCACCCCTAGCCCTGCCCTGAGCACAAAGCCCAGAGCAGAAACTCTCACCACATGCCTGAACCCACCCTGCGAACACCAACCCCGAACTCCTGAGCCCTCGCACCCTCCCTCGAAGCCCCAACCCTCCCACCTGTCCTCTAACCCTTCCCCGGGAGGAAGAGCAAATGCCGAGATTGTGAAGTCGTTGGCCAGTTGGAAGATGGGTCATGTGAGGTCACTTCTGCCTGACTAAGTTGAAAGGCCAGCAGGCACAGGGCTTGGATGGTCCTGGTGACATCACTTCTGCCTCACTACCCGACAGGCCGGCAGCCTGTGTGCTGGTTGTCTTCAGGTTTTGCAGGCTGTAGGTTTGGCAGGGCCGATTGTGTCGGTAACGTGATGGTAACAGCAAAACGTACAGGCACCGGTGTGGGGCATTTTGGATTTTACAGGGTTTGCAAGAGTGCTTGAACAGTTTAATGCCATGTTGGGGTAGGGTAGCTCTAGTGTCATCAGAAGAAAGGGAAGAGAAAGAAGATGAGGATGGCAAAGATACTCAAAAGCGTTACAATGTTTGACAGCAGAAACGTGTCATTTACAGTTTCTATGAACAGTTTTCCTTCAATGGACTGTTCTTTTCCAAGATTTACAGAGGAGGTTTTGCTCCTCCCAGATCAGAAGTCAGTGGTTTTAAGTTAAAGCTCTCCACTGAGATTTAAAAAAAACCAGAATAGACCGATGCGTCCTGGAAAGCAGAGCAATTACATAGACTCGATAGTCTTCCTCTTGTAGTTTTCAGTTCTCCTGACAGAGCAGGTGTGTGTTTTTTCACTTGTGCTGATTGGGTCTGAAGGGAAACCTGGCTTATCAGGTGCTCGTGATGTCAGGGGTGGCTGAGGAGGTAGCAGGGCCCGAGTATGCAGCTGGCCTGTGAAGGTTCTTCTGATATCAAGTGTGCCTGAGCAGTCACAGGGCAGGAGCAAGCCCCTGGCTTGTGCAGGTGCTTGTGATGTCAGATGTGCCTGAGTAGGTGACCAGGCAGGAGCAGGCCCATGGCCTGGGCAGCTGCTTACGCTGTCACTGGTGGCTGAGCAGCTGATGAGGCAGGAGCATGCAGCTGCCTTGTGCAGGTGCTTGTGAGGTCCTAAGTGCCTGAGAAGGTCTTAGTGGAGGAGCAGGCCCTTGGCTTGTGCAGGTGCTTGTGCTGTCTCATCCCCCCAAGTAGGTGATGGCTCAGGAGCAATCCCCTGGCTTGTTGTCGTGGTTTAACCCCAGATGGTAACCAAATACCAGGCAGCTGCTCGCTCACTTCCCCCCTCCCTGGTGGGGTGGGGAGGAGAATGGGGGAGAAAGGAAAACTTGCAGGTTGAGATAAAAGCAGTTCACCAGGATAGCAAAGAAAAAGATAATAATATATTAATATTATTATTATTAATAATAATATAAATAAGGGTAATAGAATCTATAAAACAAACGATGCACACTTTCTCACCACCCGACGACTGATAGAGCCTGTCCCGAGCAGCAGCCAGGGAGCAGGGGTATCCCCCCTCCAGCTATCCCAGAACAGCAAGTTCCAGAGAGAGCAGGCGAGGGAACGAACAGACGAATGAACAAACAAAAAGGCCCAAATGAACGAACAAAATAAAAAAAGAGAAACAGGGAAACAAAAAGCAACCAGAAGGGAAGCTTAAGGATTAAGGCACTAAGGAAGGTGGCCCACCAGCCAACCCTCCCTTATACCAGGCATACCATCTTTGGTATGGAATACTCTCCTTGGCCAGTTTGGATCAACTAGTCTGGCTCTGCCCCTCCCAAGTTTTTGCACCTGCACATGAGCAAAACCTGGGAAACTGCAAAATGTCCTTGGTCGTTTAGCAGCAACCAACAACATCAGTGTCCTATCACCATTCTTCTCACACTAAATCCAAAACACAGGAGCTGCTGGAGACAAAACTAGCTCTGTCCTGGCCTAAACCAGGACAATATCCACCCCTTATTCCATACCATTTACGTCATGCTCAGGTCTCTCACCGTCCAATTAATCACTGCTGCTTTTTGTCTTTAATATATACACACAGACATCATTCCCTTAGTCTACAGACCGTCCCTCCAAAATGTCTGTTGAGTTCATTTAGTCCATGACTTGGGGTTCCATCTGTCTTGACAGTCTTTCAGGGCAGGAGAGATGGTGTGTGGTGTCGGATTGTTGCGTGCTGCATCTGGAGCTTAGAGCTGGTGCATCTGGCACGGCTGGTGTAGCTTGTCCGCAGTCGGCAGGTCGAAGATGTCAGTCTCGACTGTGCGCCAGTTGTTGAAGCCTGTTCTGATTCCATCACTGCTGCACTTGCTCGGTTTCATCAGAGTTCACTCTTCATTGATTCAGGTGATTCTTACTGTAATACCTTTGATATAGAAGACAACTAAGGAAATGATTATATACAGTATACTATATGATTATATACAAGATTGTATACAATATACACATTATATAAATGATTATATACAATGTATGACAGTGATTAACATCATACAGTTCACACTATTGGCTATTTTCACCTAAAATCAGATCTCCTCGAGGTACCCATCCGACTTCTCCATCCTCCTGCATCACCCACCAAGTGCATCCAGGCCCTTGCACGAAAGCAATCCCACGGATGGGTTTGCCTTTGCCTGAGGCAGGAATAACCCAGACTGTCTTCCCCAGCATGTTTTTTACATGCACCACAGGAACTTTATCTCCTTCTACAGTACGTAAGGGTTTTGATTGGGCAGGGCCAGCTCAATTGGTGGATCCTCTAGTGTTGACTAACCAGGTGGCTTTTGCTAAATGTGCATCCCGGTTTTTGAAGGTCCCACCACCCATTGCTCTCAGTGTAGTTTTTAACAGTCCATTGTACTGTTCGATTTTCCCAGAGGCTGGTGTATGATAGGGGACGTGATACACCCACTCAAGGCCATGCTCTTTGTCTATGAGGTTGTTTCGGAAATGAGTCCCATTGTCTGACTCAATCCTTTCTGGGGTGCCATGTCGCCATAAGACTTGCTTCTCAAGGCCCAGGATAGTGTTCCGGGCGGTGGCATGGGGCACGGGATATGTTTCCAGCCATCCCGTGGTTGCTTCCACAATTGTGAGGACATGGCGCTTGCCTTGGCTTGTTCAGCATCTGTCACCTCCTTCTCTGGTGACATTGCGAAATCTTTTCCTTCTGGCCAGTCCGTGATCACTTCCAAGATTCCTGGGCGACTGGGGTTTCCTATTCGAGCTCGTTGTGTGATCAGTGCGACCCACTTACTCCATGTGGCATAGGTGGCATGATGTGTAGAGGGAACCCTCCTTTTGAACATCCAGCCCAGCACCGGCAGTCAGGGTGCCAGGAGGAGCTGGGCTTCAGTGCCAATCACCTCCAAAGCAGCTGGTGTCCATGTCTAAATTTTGGGGTTGGGGGGGCTTCACAGGTGGCCTGTCTGAGAAGATGCCAGGGGCTGCATCCATATGAGACAGAGCTGGTTCCAGCCAGCTCCAGAATGGACCCACCGCTGGCCAAAACTGAGCCCATCAGGGAAGCTGGTGGAGCCTCTGTGAAAGTGTAGTTAAGACAGGACACACCTGCCAGAGGGGGAGAGGAGTGAGGGGAAACAAGTGTGAGAAACAGCCCTGCAAACACCCAGGTCGCTGAAGAAGGTGGGAGAGGAGGTGCTCCAGGTGCCAGAGCAGATAGTCTCCTGCAGCCTGTGGAGAAGACCACAGTAGAGCAGGTCTTTCCCTGCAGCCCATGGAGGAGATCACGGTGGAGAAGGTAAGCCCTGCAGTCTGTGGAGGACCCAGCACCAGAGACGTAGGATATTTCCTGAAAGATGTGTGGCTTGAGGAGAGCCCATGCTGGAGCAGGTTTGTCTCAAAGGACTGTAGCCCAGAGGAGGCAGCTCCTGAGAAAAGTGTTAGAAGGAAGGAGCAGCAGAGAGCAACTGCTATGGACAGACCACAACCCCCATCCCCATCGCCCTGCGCTGCTCAGAGGGGAGGAGGTAGAAGAGTTGGGAATGAAGGAGTGAAGGTCAGCCAAGGAGAAAAGGGTGGATGCCTTCCATGGGGAAGGAGATAAAGTCTTCCACCAGCCCCACGCTTCTTCCACCCTCAGTCTTTGCAGTGGCACATGCCTGGCCTGCCCCCTTACCTTCAGCGCTGCCACGTTTGTACAAGGCCCACACCCACCTGGGCACAGCCAGTGTAAGCTGGCCTCCACCAAACCTGGAGCCCAGCCGGCCTTGGAGGCAGGGAGAGGCCAGGTGCCCTGTGCCCGGGGCTGGGCACAGCTTTTCCCTGGGATCCTCCCTGAGGAGCGCTCCTCGTGTGTGTCAGCCTGTGGCCTGGCACAGGGCCAGGGGCTGCTGGGCCAGGGCTGAAGTAGCTCAGCTGGGAGAGCGTTAGACTGAAGATCTAAAGGTCCCTGGTTCAACCCCGGGCTTCAGCAATGGTTTTCTCCCTTAGATTTTTGCCGAGCCCATCTGCCGCCTTCCAGCCTGCCCCAGCCCTGCTGCTCCTTCACCTCTTGCCAGAGCACTGTCCCTGCTCTGGAGCTGCACATCTGCGGCTTAGCAGGAGCCTTCCTCCAGCACCACAAGTCCCCAGCCTCCCCCTGGGCAGGACTCTCCATTCAGTGCTGCTTTGGGGTGGTCTCCAGCTGTCCCTCCTTCCCTGCTCCACAGGGATCCACATCTCTCCTCTGCAGGGTCTCTGCAAAGACCCTGTCTCTCTCTCCTCTTTGTCATTCTCGATGGGGCACAGTCTGCTCCCCTCCTCACACACCTCCTTCACCTGGTCCTCAGTTCCCAGACCAGAGGCCACAGTCCCCCCAGTGCCAGGGAGAGGCACTCCCTGGAGCCGAGGCCTGAATTACAGCATCCTTCCTCTGGAGGTCTGTCGCAGCGAGACCTCTGATGTGCCCAGGACAGTTGACCAAGCCGTGCTGAGGATCAGCCACTGCAGTGCCTGGGCGCCAGCGTTGGTCAGTCCCAGGCTGTCCTGAGCAGAGTTTCTTGGACCCCCTTGCCCCCTGCTGCAATGACTGATGAAACACCTACGTGCTCCTCTCTGGGCATCAGCCCCAGGGAGAGGGAAGCCTGCCCTTCACCCCACCTCCAGGGATGCTGGCAGGAAGAGGGGTGCAGGGGGAGGCCTGGTACCTGGATGAGGGGTTGTGAGGTTTCTGCCCCCATGTCCCCCCACTGCACACCCTGGGGTGCCATCAGAGTGTGGGAGCAGTGCCTGCAGCAAGAGCCTCCTCCTGCCCCATTGCCCTGCAGAGACGGTGCAGGGGCAGCGCTCTGCAGTGCAGCCCTGTGCCGGGATTGGGCCCCAGTGGAGAGGTAGTGCTGACTATGCCCATCTCCTGCTGGCAGGCGTCAAAGGGGTGTAGCTCAGTGGCAGAGCACCCGCTTTGCATGTGGGAGGTCCTGGGTTCCATCCCCAACATCTCCAAGGGTGCTTTTTCCCTGACTCCCCAGCCTCAGGCAGGTACAGGCTGGAGCTGGAGCACTGGTCCTCTCCAGGCACTGTGGGCCTGCCCTGCCCACCCAGGGCCTGGCTGTGGGCTGAGGAGGCCTCTGCCTCCTTTGAGCCCCCTCTCAGCAGAGAGGCAGCAGCTGTGCTGGCCCCGAGCTCAGGTCACTGCCCTGCACCACAGACCCACCCCACCCACCACCCAGGGACAATGCTTGGCAGCAGAGCCCCTGTGGGGAGATCTGCAGGAGGGGACAGACAGCAGCAGCGCCCTGGGAATCCTTTCTGGCTGCACGAAGAGATGTGGTGTGAGGGTGCTGGTGTCCTTTGGGACCAGAGCCACACTGCCCTGGTGGCTTTGCAGGGGGAAGGGCCTGAGATTGTCCTGTCTCCAGCTGGAGATCCCATTCCAGGTGGGAAGCAGCCCTCTGGGCCAGCAGGTAGGGCTGTCTGAGCTGGATGAGCCTGGGCAGGCCTGTGCGACTCCCAGCTGGAGGAGTGACATTTCTTACCCTCACCCTGTCTCCAGGTCCTTTTCCCTCTGCCATCAGCACTGGCTTGAGCAGAGCCTGGGCTCAGGGAACCCAGAGCTGCTGAGGTCAGGCACAGCCCTGCAGAGGTGGGACTGGCGGGGCCGGCACCCACCTCTTGTTCCTGGGGGGTTTGGTGTCTCCATCCCCCCCATGCTGGTGGGAACAGGGAGACACAGGCCTGTCCACAGCCGTGCACAGGTGGGAGATGGTGCCTCAATTGCTCCCCTGGTAAAAACATCCGGAACCCAAATGGGGTGTGAGACATGGCCTTTCACTGCAGGGTGCCCAGCCCCTGGGAACGCTGGGCCCAAATTCTGAGAAATAAGGTATAAAAGTGAAGCAAAGAAGCGGGGTGGGGGTATCTTCTGAACACAGGATGGTGGGAAGGCACCAGCACGGACACTGACCCGGGGACTCAAGCTGCCCCAGGTGGGGACTGGGGAGAAGAGCCCAGTGTCTGTCCCATGCCACCTCCCCACCAGCTCTGCCCTCCCCCAGGTGTAATAGTTCTCCCTTACTCTGGCACCTGGCAGAGGTTTGCCTCCTCCTCCTCCTTGGGGAGATGAGCCACAGGCCCTGGGGGTGTGGGAGGGGGCAGAACACCTGAGCAGAAAGAGCCCCTTTCATGGCATTTGGGGCCTGAGCCATCTGTCCCTGCAGGCTGGGTCCGTTCTCTGGACAATGCAGGATGGCACCGTGGCCACCTTAGGGCTCACTTCCGTGGGGCCACAGCCCAGGGCTCACACCAACACGGCAGCTCTGTCGTGGCCTCAGCACTGTGGGACCAGCGTGGCCCAGGCAGGGCCTGGGGGAAGAGCAACTGGGGAACCCTGGGGTGAGGAGATGGGCGCTCCCGCTGGGGTGCATCACGGGACCTTGCAGAGAGCCATTTTTGCTGGAAACTGGCTGGCAGGATGGAAATGTCTCTGTCAGCAGGAATATTCCCCAGGGACCATGGGCTTGCACAGCCCCACAGCCTGACCCTGAGCCTGCTGTCCCCGAGATGTGCCCCTTCCTCACCGCCATGTCTGTGTGTTCTGCTCCCCCCAGTCACCCTCAGGGAGACACCCCGACACCTGGGCAGGCAAGCACCAGCTCTGGCTCAACCCCCCAAAGGCTTTTAATACCAACAAACACGGAGGCACGGCACAAAACCAGGGGAATAAAAAGAGGGAATGCTGGGCTCTTTCTGCTGCCCGTGCGAAAAGGGAGACGGTTCCCTGGTGCTCACGGCTCTCCCAGCTGCACAGACCTCTCCTCCCTCCTGGCTGCACCCAGCCCCACGGCAGGGACGGGCTCTCCTGGCCCGGGGCTCAGGGACCCTTCTGTGCTGAGCTCTGGTGTCACAGCCTTTGTGTCCTCAGGGGGATGTGCCAGAGACACCTCTGCAGCATCATCATAGCCCGTGCTCTCCGGGGACAGGGACCAGGCATCTCCCGCAGCTCCAGGGGCCCCAGCACTTCTGTGGGAGCGCAGGTTTGCCCCTGAAAGCAGCAAGGCAGGCCATTGCACAGTTGCCCCATGGGGTGCCCCTCCTGGTCTGTACATCACCTTCCTCCCGTCTCCTCACCAGTCCTGAGATGTTCAGCTCCCTCTCCCACCCCTGGTCCCCCCAGGGAAAACTCCCAGGGCAGGTTCCCCCATCCCAGGATTTTGGGCTCTCAGTACGGCAGCGATTCATCCAGCACCAGGGATGGCACCCCAGGAACCAGCAGTGCTCTTTCCCTCTCACCTCCAGGTGCATCCCTGGGCCCTGCTCCCTCCTCTGGTGCCCTGGGCATTTCCCAGTCTCCCTGCCCAGACGCAGGATCCTCCCCAGGGACAGAAACCTCCCTGGCATCATCATAGCCATCCACTGGGTCACCTCCGGGCAGGACAGGGACATCTGCAAGGAGAAAGGAGTTGGGGACAGTGCGAAGATATGTCCTGCAGAGCAGAGGACAGGAGGACGTGCAGGGACATGGGGCTCAGACTCTGGTGCTGGCAGCACCACAGGAGACCCTCGCCTGTGTCCTCCCCAACTCTAACGGGGACACTCAGTGACACCACCGTCCATCACATGTCTGCAGGGAGGAGGGATCAACCCCTCCCTGCCCCCCGTTACCTGGTGCTGACCCTGGACCATGCTCCTCCTTGCTGTCCCCGGGGTAGGGCTGCAGCTTGGTCAGGGAGCCCTCTGAATCGGAGCCTGGAGAGAGGCACAGCGGGTGTTACGGGAGAGTGCGCTCTGCTCACCCGGCTTGTGGTCAGTGCTGCTGGGGACGGCGACCCACAGAGCCAGGGCTGAGTGGGGAGGAGGGCTCAGGACTCCCCCCGCTCCCCTGGGACAAACCCTGTCTCCAAGGGGCTCCCAAAGATGCCCCGGGACAGCCCCTGCCCTCACCCCTCAGGTGTCAGATGGGGCGCGAGGGCAGGCAGAGAGGGACTGTCCCTGGCTGGGATGGGAAGAACTGGCAGGGAGGAAGCTTCTCTCCTGGGCCCAGGACCTGGCCGCTCTCCCCACAGAGCCCACAGCCTCAGCGCTGCAGGGACCATGGGCCAGGGGGCTGCAGGGGGTCAGCCCTGGGTGGGGGACAGGGGAAAGAGCGTTGTAGATGTGCCCCCCATGAGGGACCCACACCCACCTGAGCCGCTGAACCTCGCCTGCTTCTCCCACACAGGGCTGTAACCGATCTCCTCGTACACGGCCTCAGGGAAAGGCTCCCAAGCTCTCTCGGAGCCTGTGGACAGAGGCAGGGCTGGCCCAGGGCTGGGCAGAGAGGGGACGGGATCCCACTCTGCTCCTCCAGCCCTGTTCCCCTGGACAGCCCAGGGCTGTCCCCACAGCACAGCCCCACTGCGCTATCCAGGCACCGCTGCCACTTCTGCAGTGAGGGCAATGTCCCCATGGAGATGGTCTGGGGCAGCAACACCCTCGTACCATCCCCTCAGACACAGCCCTTGTGCCCCTCTGGCCCCTGGGTCGCGTCCTTGGTGCTGAGCTTGGAGCAGCTCCCGCCTTTCCTCTCCTGCTGGAGCTGCCCCCTCTCTGCCCCATGGATCCATAGCATGGCCCCTGCCCTGCCAGGGGGAGGTCAGAGCTGGGCAGAGGAACAGCCCAGGGGCTTGAAACCATGCGGATGGACCCTGCTTCCCCACACTCCTCCTGGCATCTCCCCTGACCCAGAGCCCCCTCCAGCGCTGCCCAGAGCGCTGCCAGTGGAATGTCCTCATCTGTCTCCCCTCTGCTCCCATCCCCCCCAGCCCAGCTCTGCCATTTCTCTCCTCGCCCCATCCCTAACTCCCCCCGTGACAGGACTCTCTCTACCCCCTGCTGCTGGTGGCCCAGGCTCGGGCAGTCAATGGGGCAGCACATGGGACAGCAGGCAGCACACACTCTTACCCGCCCAGCTCTGCCTGTACCACTCACTGACACCCCACAGCACCCCTGGCCTTGCCAGGAGGCATCTTCCCCCGGGACCGCGGGGGAAGGACCCACCTCTGCGCCCAGCCCTGGCGCTTCGCACTTGCCCAGTCAGGAGGGCCAGGAGCAGGCAGAGAAGGGCTCCCAGGATGATGCAGATGATGACGGGCAATGAGACTCTCCCACTGCCGGTCGGACGTCCCTGGGTGGGATCTGCATGGCAGGAACACAGAAATAGTGGCACCAGGCCTGGGAGAGGTGGGGGGCCAGGCCACCCCCCTCCTGGCCCCCATTCCACTGGGGGTAGAGGACCCCAGGAGTGAGGGATGGGGAAGCTGCCACCCTGCTGGGTAAATGACAGCCCTCCCCAACCCACCATCCCACCGCTACCCCGGTGCCTTCTTCTGGGAGTTTCACACCCTGGCCAGGAGCCCCTTCCCTCTGGCTGTGGGTCACAGCCTGGCCCCGGGAAGACCCAGCGCGGGTGGGGAGGACAGGTTACCTTCTTGAGGGGTCGGTGCTGCCGTCATGGGTGCAGCTGCAGAGGAGGAGAAGGAGAGCTGGGCTGAGAGGGTGCAGGTGCAGGTACCAGGGAGCCTCCTCTCTGACATGCCGTGTGGGGGTGTGTGTGTGCAGACATCCCTGACACATCCCACGCAAATTGCCCCTCCTGTGGGGCTGGTCAGGGCAGCCGGGACAGAGCTCAGGGCCCTGCTCTGGGCCCAGGGCAGGACAGTGCAGGCAGCCCGGGAGGTTGCCCCTGGGGCTGCAGGGCCCTGCGGGCAGAAGTCTGGAGGACATCCAGCCCACAGAGGCTGCTGCCCCACTTGGACACCAGGCTCCCATGCTCTGCAGGGACAGCCTTGCTCTCAGGAGCTCTGGAGCCGTGCTGGGACCCAGTGGGGAAAACGCCTGCCCCAGCTCCTTGCCAATACCCCAGCGAGGGCTCCCAGCCCCTCCACTCACCCGAGCAGCGCACGGCAGCATCCTCCTTATGCCGGCAGGCACCGCTGTCCCCAGGCTGGCCCCAGCAGTCCTGCAGAGACAGCTCTGTCCCCCGACACTCCACCTGCTCCAGCCAGATGGGGCCCCTCCCCTCCCCAAATGCAGCCTTGTCCAGAGCAGACACTGCGGGGCCACAGCCCAGCTGCCTGCATGCCACCTCGGCATCCTGCATGTCCCAGGAGTCGTCGCACACCGTCCCCCAGGAGCCGCGGTGCCAGATCTCCACTCTGCCCGAGCACGCGTTCTCGCCTCCCACGGCACGAATCTTCTCCCTGTCTGGAGAAGGCAGAGACCTCCCAGGGCACCAGGACAGCAGGCAGAGCCCTGCCAGGGGAGAGGGGCATGCGGAGGAGCAGCTACCTGTGCAGCTCCTGGAGTTGGGGCACGTTGGGGCCAGGGGCGTTTCTGGGTGTCTCCCTGCAGAAGGAAATGCTGCGGTGAAGGGGCTGCTGCAGGGGGGTCGTGCGACAGAGAGTGGGGCTGAGCTCTGCTCGCGCATCCCCGTGCCACCTCGCCCATGGCAGCAGCTGAACCCCGGTCATTCAGGGGACACGCACAGCAATGTGGGGGACCCTGACTGCTCAGCCCCGAAGGGACCCTGGTTCACAGAGCAGCAGGAGGGGACGCTCCTCGCAGCCCTGGCTGGTCTCTTCTGAGACCTTGCCTGGAGACACCCCTGCCTCCCCTGGGCACTGCTGGGAGCCCGGCTGGCAACTGCTGGTGAACATGTGGGGCTCTGAGAGCTGAAATCCTGTTTGTGCCACCAGCAGCAGAAGGGTCTGGCACGTAAAGTAAAAGCCCTTTCATGGTCTGTCTCTGCGTTTGACCAGGGAGCAGGAGCTGGGAATGATGTTGGGCCCGGATCACTCAGAGTTACCATTGCAGGTGATGTGGGTCTCATCTTGCAGGTCATCGCACGACTGCGGGTGCCAGGGATCAGAGGGACACTGCCAGAAGGAGCTGTTTCTCTCCCCACACTCCACGCGATCCAGCCAGGCGGGGCCAGGCAGCCTGCCAGAGGTTGGGTATGGTTCCAGGGACCCTCCATCCCCACAGCCCAGCTCCTTGCATGCCAGCGACACCGTTTCGGGAGTCATTGAGTTGGAGCAAACGCTCCCCCATGTCCCATTGTAGAAAACCTGCAGGCGCCCGGAGCACTTGTTGCTGTTCTCCAGCCTCAGGGCCACGAACTCTGGGAGGAAAGACACCGAGGGGGAACAGGCTGGGCTGGGGCTGGGGGAGCAGGGATGCCCCTGCGCACCCCAGGCTCCCAGCCATGAAAAGTCATGGCCAGCAAGTCCCCCTTGCACCCATGGGCAGAGAAAAGTCCCTGATGGACAGACAACCCTGCCCTCCCCACTAACCCTCAGGGACAGCAAAGCTCCACAGGGACCCCAGGTGGGACTGAGGGGACCTGTGCGTGGATGTCCCCAGGATGGGCTTGGGCAGGGGCTCAGAGGCAGCCAGGAACAGCCTCCGCCGTTGCCAGCTCTCCCCTCATCCCAGCCTCCCCGGGCACTGGGCTCCCACCACAGCTCCTGGCACAGACCTGAGCAGATGACTCCTGCGTCCTCTTTGTGCCCACAGTCGTGCTGCCCCCAGGACCCAGCCGGGCAGTCCCAGAGAGCAGCTTCGGCCCCGGAGCAGTTCACGCCGTCCAGCCAGATCTGTCCGGAGCCTTTCCCGAAGCGAGCAGAGCCAGCTGCTTCCACCGCCCCTCCACAGCCCAGCTGGTGGCAAACGACGGCGGCATCGGGCAGGTCCCAGCCGTCATGGCAGACGGTCCCCCAGCTGCCCTGGTAGTAGATCTCCACTCTCCCAGCGCAGCGCCCGGGACCGTTCACCAACCGGACCTGCCGGCTGCCTGCAGCAGGAAGAAACCCCAGCTGGTGTCACAGGCTGGTGCCACAGGCTGGTGCCCACCCAGCCCAGAGCCTGGGGGGGCCCGTGCAGTGCCACTCACCCTGGCATATGACCCCCACGTCCTTTGCAATCCCTGCTGCAGGCATGCTCTCGGGCAGGGAGGTGTTGCAGAGGGTCAGGCTGGCCTCGTGCCCTGCGCACCGGACCCCTCGCAGCCCCACGGGACCTGTCCCTCTCTGAGGCTTCGGGGGGTTGTAGGCTTCTACTGCCTCTCCGCACTGCAGCTGCCGGCACACCACGCTGGCCTCCTGCACGTCCCACTGGTCATCCAGGACTCTGCCCCACGTCCCCCGCTGGAAGATCTCCACTCGCCCGTCGCACCGGCTCCCTCCACCCACCAGCCGCAGGGATGTGGAGCTGGCCGGGCCTGGGGACAGCAGCCATGCCCCAGCCCTCAGCAGCACCAGAGAGCCCAGCAACCTGCAGCACCTCGCCAGGCTCTGGAACCCTCCTGGCGCCCTGAAGCTCACCCGCCTGCCCCCAGCCCCCTGCAGTGAGCTTCAGGAGCAGCTTGCCACATGGTTGGTTTCCCTGTCCCTGAGCCTTCCTGGGCAAGACGCTCTCTTTGCTCTTGGTGGGGCAGAGCCACCCAACACGTCCCTGCTGAGGCAGATGGGGCAGGTCCCGCAGGAGGGAGCAGCAGCTGGTGCAATGGCCCGGGGATGGGCAGCGCCAGGACAAGCCTTGCCCAGCCTCAGCGCTGACACTGGCACTGCTGAGACACGGGGCAGAGCCCGCACGTCTCTGCCCCTCTGCATCCCTTGGGATCGGGGACTGGGAGCTGGTGTCCCTGGCAGGGAGCACAGCGAGAGGGGCCTTTCCTATCAAACAGGAAAAGTTTGGGGCTTGTGCTGGCCAGAAGCCAGGGCAAAGCCCAGTCCTGCTCTGCAGCTCACCCCCCTGGTCTGCTGCTGCTGCTGGGGGCACCCGGGCAGCCCCTGTGGGTGTGGGATTGGGCTCTGTGGGACTCTCTGTGGGGCTGGGACAGGGCTGTCTGCAGCCAGAGGGATGGAGCTGAGCCCCACAGCCCCCTCCTGGGCCTGTCCTGCAGCATGAGAGCAAAGGAGCCGGGGCCTAGCGGTGGCCCCAGGGCCGAAGCCACTGTCCTGGAGGGGCAGAGACGCCTGACCCTGATCAGTCCTCAGCTCTCCCCCATCAGAGCAGTCAGCTTGAGCAGACAAAGCTCTCCAGATCACTGTGGGTGAAGCTAGGGTTTCTCCAGGGAGAAATTCCCCCTGGTGCTGCCATGGGCTCCCCTGCTTTGGGTGGCCATGTCACACCCAAGGGGCAAATGGAGAGAATCCAGCGTTTTCCCAGCACTCACCTGAGCAAATGACAGCAGCGTCGTTCTCATGGGAGCACGGCGAGGCCCCCAGGGCAGTCACTGGGCACTGGCCCAGGTGGGCTTCAGTCCCGTCACAGTGGAATGAGTCTCTCCAGACAGGGCCAGTTCCTCTCCCAAAATGCCCTCCTCTGGGAACGGACTCAGCAAACCCGCAGTCAAGGTGACGACAGAGAACGTGGGCATCTGAGAGATCCCAGCGGGAGGCACAGAGGGTGCCCCAGGTCCCCAGCACCTGGACCTCCACCCTGCCCTCACACGCCGTGCTGCCATTCCCCAGCCTGAACCCTGTGTACTCTGGGGAGAAAGAGTAAGATGAGAGAGGGTGCATTGGTGCTCTTGCACCCTCAGTAGCTGGAGAGAGGCCAGAGGGACAGCCTGCCATTCTCCTCTTTCTGAACCATTTTAGGACTAAAATGACATAGTGGTTAGCAGAGCTGCCCTCCAAGCAGTTAGAATCATAGAATTATTTAAGTTGGAAATGACCTTTAAGATCATCGAGGCCAACCGTTAAGCCAGCACTGCCAAGTTCACTGCTAAACCATGTCCCTAAGCGCCACGTCTACACGTCTTTTAAATACCTCCAGGGATGGTGGCTCCACCACTTCCCTGGGCAGCCTGTTCCGGTGCTTGACAACCCTTTTTTTTGGGTGAAGAAATTTACCTGAATATCCAATCTAAACCTCCCCTGGGGCACGTTCTCAGCTGTCAACCAACACCCCCAGGTTCTTTTTCCACCAGCCACCTTTCCAGCCACTCTTCCCCAAGCCTGTAGCTTTCCCTGGGGTTGTTATGACCCAAGTGGAGGACCCGGCACTTGGCCTTGTTGAACCTCATACAATTGGCCTCGGCCCATTGATCCAGCCTGTCCAGATCCCTCTGTAGAGCTTCCTATCCTCAAGCAGATCAACACTCCCGCCCAACATGGTGTCATCTGGAAACTTACTGAGGGTGCACTCGATCTCCTCGTCCACATCATTGATAAAGAAGTTAATCAGAACTGGCCCCAATACTGAGCCATGGGAACACCACTTGTGACCAGCCGCCAACTGGATTTAACTCCATTCACCACAACTCTTTGGGCCCGGCCATCCAGCCAGTTGACCCAGGTTGAGGAGCTGTGAACCCCTTCGAGGGCAGAGAGGCCTTACAGAGAGATCTGGATAGACTAGAGAGCTGGGCAATCACCAACTGTATGAAATGTAACAACAGTAAGTGCCAGGTTCTCCACCTGCGAGGGGATAATCCTGGTTATATGTACAAATTAGGGGATGAGAGGCTGGAGACCAGTCTCACGGAAAGAGATCTGGGGGTTTGCGCTGATGGCAAGTTGAATCGGAGTCACCAGTGTGCCCTGGCAGCCAAAAGGGCCAACCGTGTCCTGGAGTGCATCAAGCACAGCATTGTAGCTGCTTGAGGGAGGTGATTGTCCCACTCTACACTGCACTGGTGCAGCCCCACCTCGAGTACTGTGTGCGGTTTTGGGTGCCTCAGTAGAAGAAGGACATCATACTGTTAGAGTGTGTCCAGAGGAGGGCGACCGAGGTGGTGAAAGGTTTTGAGGGCAAGACTTATGAGGAGCGGCTGAGGTCACTTGGCTTGTTCAGCTTGGAGAAGAGAAGGCTGAGGGGTGACCTCATGGCAGTCTACAACTTCCTCAAGGGGGCCAGCGGAGGGGGAGGTGCTGATCTCCTCTCCCTGGTGAGCAGCGATAGGACACAAGGAAATGGAATGAAGCTGCGTCAGGGGAAGTTCAGATTGGACGTTAGGAGAAGGTTCTTCCCTGAGAGGGTGGTCAGTCACTGGAACAGGCTCCCCAGGGAAGTGGTCATGGCACCAAGCCTGTCAGAGTTCAAGGAGCATCTGGACGACGCTCTTAGTCGAATGGTTTAGTGTGAAGTAGTCCTGTGAGGAGCAGGGAGTTGGACTCGATGATCCTTATGAGTCCCGTCAAACTTGAGATATTCTATGATTCTATGGTTCTATGACTGCAGGAAACCACACCACTTCTTCTGTCCTCAGGCCCAGCCCAGCACTGTCCCTGTCCCCAGCACACAGTCAGTGTTCAACACCCCACCCTGAGTCCTTACGTGTGCAGGTGACACCAGCATCATTCGCGTGGGTGCAGCGCTGGTCCCTGGAGGATCCCCTGGGGCAGGAGATGAGAAGGGATTCATTCCCCACACACTGCAGCTCTCTGTCCCACATGGGACCAACACCTTCTCCAAAGTGACCTTTCCCACGGTCGGGTAGGGCCGCGCCGCACTGCAGGTCCCCACAGACCACGTCAGCAGCTTTGGGACCAAAGTCTGAGTCACAGACAGTTTTCCACTTGTCCTTGTCACGGATCTCCACACGTCCTGAGCAGGGGCTGTCCCCTCCGACCAGCCGGACAAATCCTGGAGCAATCAAAGACCCCTGTGAGTTCCCAGAGCCCTCTGGTAGTTACATGCCCACATCCCACCTCATCTCCGAGGTGGCTGCAGGCAAAGAGGCCCACGACCATGCCAGCAGCTCCCAGTGGGTGCTGATGGCACAAACACACCAGGGCCCCCCTGCTGCTCCTCATGCATCATCATGGCACTTGTGGGTTTGCTTCTCTCCTAAACCTGCAGCCATAGGCACTGCTCAAACAAACTGCTGCCGTTCTGGAGACCCTGAGCTGCCCAGCACCAACCCAAGGCACTGTAGCACGCAGAGGACTTGGGGCACAGGGAGACAGGCCAAGGCACAGTTTGCTGCTGCAGCCTGCTCTGCCCCACCGAGCTCAGGGCCAGGCTGAGGAATCCCTTGGAGCCACCAGAAATGCGCCCCATTCCCAGGTGGCTCTCGGGCTGTGGGGCACTGCTGTTAGATGGGACATGTCACAGGGAACAGATGTGGTGTGGGTGTACCTGTGATCTCTGTCTCCACCAGTCCCCGACTCCAGTGGCCTCAGCCAGGGCCACAGTGCACGGCCAGGCAGGCACATCCCCTGCCAACGGCTGGGCAGAAGGCAGGAGGGCGGGCAGAGGAGCAGCCCTGGGCTGACACAAGCTCCCAGGGCAAGGACAGGCACCAAGGGGAGCCAGAAAGCGCTGGCAAATCCCCTGGCACAGGCAGCCAGGGGCTGGGGTAGGCAGGAGAGGCTGGGCAGCAGGTCAGCACTGCCTGCACAGCGTTGTTGCCCTGTGGGCTGGCTCTCATGGGCTGACCCTGGAAGAGGAAAGAGGTGGCCACGGGCCACCCTGCTCTTCTACCCAAGCCCAGTGCTCCTCCCTTCTCAGCAGCCCCTCTGCTTTGAGGGGCTTGTGTCTGCCAGGGGACACACCCCAAATGTCCCCGGCTGTCTTGGTCCCTTCCCCAGGGCTGTGGGTGGCCACGTGAGCTGCTCTCAGTGCCTCTGGCATGGGGGGACCTGGTCCTCAGTGCTGCCAGACAGCTCCTGCATGAACGGGAGGAGAAAGTTTGGAACCAACAGAGACTGCTGGGGCAGGGTGGGCATTCATCTCCCAGCCCCCGGCACTCCCCGAGGGTGGGCTGAGCCACATGAGGGGCCAGGCAGTGGCACGTTCCCTCTGGGCTTTCCTCAGGGACCAGGGACACCAGCAATCACAGTCCCAGCTTGGCAGTGTGACCGGCCACATCAGGCCCTGCTCCAGTACCCCCTTGTTTCCCTGAGGGCACAGGCAGGTCCCTTCCCCCATCCTGGCCACAAAGGTGGGGAACGGGCTGGCCCCTTACCTGAACACGTCACTCCGGCATCCTCAACGTGATCACAGTTGCTTTGACCCCATCCGCGGTGTGTACAATCCGACAGGGCAGACTCGGTGCCACGACAGCCAACATCATCCATCCAAATGCGGCCAGATCCTGGCCCAAAGTGTCCATACTGAGGAGCTTGAAGAGCAGACCCACAGCCCAGCTGCTTACAAACCACTGCAGCATCGTCCATGTCCCAGGAGTCATCACACACGGTTCCCCACTGGCCCTGGTGTTTCACCTCCACTCTCCCAGCACAGCGCCCGCCACCATCCTCCAGCCTCACCTCCGCAGCCCCTTCAAAGACCAACACGGGACCAGTCAGGAGAGTGCCGAGCCCCAGACTGCGGGTCTGGGAGTGCCCCCTGCCCGGGCAGAGTCACAGGCACCTGGGTGGGAGCCCTCCCCCTTCTGTGCTGTCCCCGGGGCAGTGTGGGGGTCCCTTTTCTCCCTACAGACTGCAAAGGGCTGGAGGTGCCCAGCAGCAGACCTGCTGGGCCATTCACCGCCCCACAGCCCTTGGCACCTCCTCCCACTCCAACAGCCCCCTGCCCATGCCCACCCGCACACCATGCCCCCAGGCCTGCAGTTTCCCCTGCCAACCACCTGCCCTGGCACCACCCAAACCCATGCCACCCCCAGGGCTTTCCGTGTCCTCAGGGAGCACCAAGACAATCCCAAGGATCGCCCCAACCCATGTTCCCTGCTCACCCCTGGTATCAGCCCAGCCCCTGTGCTTGGCCAGGGTCCCCAGGAAGGAAACTTCTCTGCGACCTGTGGGTGCAGCCAATCCAGTCCCCTTCTCTCTGTGGGGCACCAACTACCTTCCTGGAGTCAGGGCTGCCCTGGGCCCTGCGGCAGTGAGCAGCACACAAACCCTGGGGCACCCGAGAGATTGGCTGTGCCCTGGGGACTGCTGAGTGCTGCCGTCACCAGCTGGGCCACTGCCAGCCTCAGGCGCACAGCAGTAGGGAACAAGGGTCCCAAAAGGGTACCCCAGGATGGGGTGTCTATAAATGCAGCCAGGCACGCGGTGCCTTAAACACAGAGAGGCACAGGGAAAGGCAGAAGGTCCATGGACTTGAGCATCTTCTGATGCTTGTCTCATGGTGCCTGGAAAGAAATCCATTTCCCAAAGGGATCCCGATGATCCTACTGGCCCCGTCTATGGGACAAGGGACTTACCCCTGCAGAGTTGCACCCAGAGGAGCAGCCACAGCACCTGAGGAGAAAGGAGTCCCTCCATCTCCATCCTGAGCCTCCTGCCCTGCTGGCACAGCCCTGCTGCACCCCACTCCCTGCCACAGCTCCTGGGGACTCACGGGGACAATGATGATGGGAGGGTAATATATCTCTGCAGATGCCGACCCAGCTGCAGGAGGAGCCAATCGAAGCAGCAGCACCTTTTTAGACGTTATCGGGAGCTATCTCCCCTCCGACACAGCCCAGCCCTCCAATGAACTTCTCCAGCGCCGTTCATGACCATATATGAGGGACATATATGTCCCGCTGCGGCTGTCACGGTCACTGCGATGGGGGATCATCATGGGACAGGGCTGAGTGTGTGGGGGGAAATGGGTCTGTCACCCCTTGCACCCTGCTGCGGGGACTGGGAGCACTGAGCATCTCCTACGCTGGGCTCATCCAAGAACCCAAGAGGCAAGTGTCCAGCTGTCCCCGAGCCGTGGGAACCACGGAGCTGGGGCTGCAGCGGGGTCTGTGTCAGGATGGAAAGGAAACAGCCCCTGCCCCTGCTACAGACCCCGCTGTGCTGGGAGCAGCAGCCGGGAAAGCTCCTTGGCCAGGCCAAGAGCTCCATCCCAGGAGTGCTGGCTGGCCCGTCCCTGCCCACAGAGCCCCACGGTGGGTCCCTCGCAGGAGCCGGAGCTGGGCCATGTCCCTGCCCTGGCAGCAGACATGCAGCCCAGAGGCTCAGACGTCTCCCTGACTCTCAGCGTGTCACCGAGGGGCCGTTATTCCCCACAGGCGCATCGGGAGCTGTAGCCTGCAGGTGCACAACCCACAGCCCACGTGACCTCGCAGCGCTCGCCATGCTCCCCCCTCAGCGCCCGGGCAGGAAGTCTGTGGTTTCCTCCTGGCACCGTGCCCAGGCACATCCCTGCGGTGCCCCCGAGCCACCCCCACCCCGACTGCTCCAGCCAGGGCTGCAGGGGCTGCTCCTTCGGCCTCGCAGACACACGGCCAGGCAGCTCCCGTCCCCCAGGATGCCCCTTTGATGCCCACGGCCGCTCTGCGCCGAGCCCCACGACCATGGGGTGACATCGGTGACGTGATCTCATTCCCTCCTCCTGCCACCCCTGTGTGCTCGGGGGTTATACTGACGGTGACCTCACACCCTCCGACTTCTGCTGCTCTGTGCTCACGAGTTACACTGTCACACACGGGTGTGTGCTGTGGATGGGCTTCTGCCGACGATGGTTCTTCCAAAAAGCCATATTTGGGTGGGGTCTAGAGATTATTTTGATGCCATCAGAAGCACCCACACAGGCCATATGCCTGCTCTTGGCCTAAAAGCTACTCCAGCACCAGTGAAATCACAAGCTCGTACACAAGCCATGTGCACACTCCTGGCCTATCGGCCACTCAGCTGCAGGTGATGTCATAGCATCTATCCCTGCCATGGGCCTGCTCCTGGCCTATCAGGTGTTCAGACACCAATGACCTTACAAACACCTCCACAAACTATTGGTCTGCTCCTAACCTATCAGCTAATCGGGCCCCAGTGACACCACAACAACCTGTACAACCCATGGGCCTCCTCCTGGCCTATCAGAAACTGAGGCAGCAGTGACTTCACAAGCACCCACACAACCCATGGGCCTCTTCCTGGCCTATGAGCTCATTGGTCACAAATGACCTTGCAAACACCTACACAAGACAAGTGCTTCCTCCTGGCCTACCAGCTACTCAGGCACCACTGACATCACAAAGACATTCCCAAGCCATGGGGAAATGATAGCCATGTCCCAAGCAATCATTACTCTGGCACTGGTGACCTCAGAAGCACACACACAAACCATGGGCCTGCTCCTGGTCTGTCATCTACTCAGGCACCAGTGACCTCAGAAGCACCTATACAAGCCATGTACCATGAGCCTACTCTTGACTTATCGGATACTCATGCAAGCAGTGACCTCACAAGCGCATACCAACCTATTTGCCATGTGCTCATCTTCTGGGGTGATCCCAGCCGACAGCTGAACCCCCACCCAGTCACTCCCTCCCTCCACGCAGGATGGGGGAGACAACTGGAAGGGCAGAAGCAAGGAAAAAAACCCCATGGGTCGAGATGAAGACAGTTTAATAAGTGGAGGGAGAAAAGAAAAGGAAAGATGGGATGGAGAAGCAATCACTCACACCAGCAGACCCATGCCCAGGCAGTCTCCGAGCAATGGCTACTTGGCAGAAACTCCCCTCCAAGTTTTGCTGCTGACCAGGACACCGTATGGCAGGGAATAGCTCCTTGTCCATTTGGGTCAGCTGTGCTGACTTTGTCCCCTCCTAACGACTTGCCCACCCCCAGCCTCGTCGCTGTGGGGGCAGAGTGAGAAACAGAGAAGGCCTTGACGCTCCTATTGGCCACTCAGCTGATACCAGAAAAAATCAGTTAAATAAAGGACCCTCTAACACTTCCTTTTAAGTTTGAGAAGGCAGGCATTCTTTATTACAGCGCCGGATGCATCTATCGTGCATACCGTAAGTCGTGAGAGTAGAGATTTATGTCATTCTAGAATATACGTAGTCATTAAAATCCTTGGGATAATCATACATATTCGTGTCATTTCCTAGAACTAGTTGTAATATTTGCATCCTCATTACACATGCGCTTTAACTCTCTGAGGGTCTTCTGTGAGGCTCTTTGGTGGTTCATTGGCATCTCCTGGACCCTCTGGTGGTCGTCTCCTTGGTGCCCTTCAGTTGAACTCTTCCTTGAAGCATGCGCAGTGTGGGTTACTCCATATGGCTTGTGTCTTTTGTTACAATTAGTTCGTCTTGGCTGGTTCTGATGACAAAGCTCAAGGTTTCTTAGGTCTCTTTTCTATCTCTACGCACCAAGATGACTACAAAACTCAAGGTTTCTTCTCTACATACCAAAATGAGGACAAAGCTCAAGGTTTTTTAGGTCTCTTACCCATCGCTACGTACCAAAACTTTCTAAATTGCTCAAGCAAGCACAGAGCAAGGACATGGAACTACTGACAAAGGCCTATCGTCATCTTTCAGCCTTTGTTCAAGGTGCAGGGACGCCATCCCCGAGGAGGTCCTGCCCAAGAAGCCCTCGGTGAAGATGTCCATCACCCAAGCCTGCAGCTCGGCGTCCCTGCTCACCGCCGCCTCCTCCCCGGAGTAGAAAGCCATGATGCTGGAGATGAAGCTGCCATGGGGTGAGGTGACCACGAGGCCGTGGAGCACCCACAGGACCATTGCCTGTTGTTGCCCAACCCCTTGTCCCACCTCTCGGTGGCTTCCCAGAGCCTCATCCCAGCATCCTGGTGGGGTGGGTGGGGAGGTCGCCACGCCGCAGTGCCAGGCGGCCTTGGGGAGCTGGAGGGGACCTTCTCCAAGCCCCGCTGGGCAACCAGCAGCAGCCCCTCGGAGGTGACCCCCGAGCCCTGGTGGGGAGGGGGCACCCATGGGTGCTCAGGGCAGGAGGCACCATGCCCCCCCTCCAGTCCCAGCTGCCCCAGTGCTCCCCAGTGCTCCCAGTATAACCCAGTGGCCCCAGTGCTGCCCAGCTCCAACCCTCCCCATGCTCTCTAGTGTCCCCCAGGGCCCTCTGTGCTCCCCAGTGCCCCCCAGTGCTCCCAGTATACTCCAGTGCCCCCAAGTGCTTCCAGGGCACCAGTTCTATGAGTACCTCTCCAGTGCTCCCAGTATACTCCAGTGCCCCCAAATACCCCTCCAGTGCCCCCCAGTGCTCCCAGTGTACCCCAATGCGCTCCCAGGGCACCAGTACTCTAAATACCCCCCCTCCCAGTGCTTTCCAGTATTCCCAGTATAACCCACTGTCCCCAGTGCTCCCCACCCCTCCCCATGCTCTCTAGTGTCCTCCAGGACCCTCTGTGCTCCCCAGTGGCCCCCAGTGCTCCCAGTATACCCCAGTGCCCCCAAGAGCTCCCAGGGCACCAGTGCTCCAAATATTGCCCCTCCCAGTGCTCCCCAGTGCTCCCAGTATACTCCAGTGCCCCCAAGTGCTCCCAGGGCACCAATCATCCGAGTGCCCCCCAGTGCTCCCAGTATAACCTACTGTTCTCAGTGTTCACAACTCCCCCATTCTATCTAGTGTGCCCCAGGGTCTTCAGTGCTCCCCAGTGCCCCCCAGTGCTCCCAGTATACCCCAGTGCCCCCAAGTGCTCCCAGGGCACCAGTACTCCAAATACCGCCTTCCCAGTGCTCCCCAGTACTCCCAGTATACCCTACTGTCCCCAGTGCTCCCCACCCCACCTCATGCTCTCCAGTGTCCCCCAGGGCCCTTTGTGCTCCCCAGTGTCTCCCAGTGCTCCCAGTATACTCCAGTGCCCCCAAGTACTCCCAGGGCACCAGCACTCCAAGTACCCCTCCCAGTGCCCCCCAGTGCTCCCAGTATACCCCACTCTCCCCAGTGCTCCCCAGCTCCCTCCTCCATGCCCCCCAGTACCTCCCAGTGCTCCCAGTATACTCCGGTGCCCCCAACTGCTCCCAGGGCACCAGTACTACAAGTACCTCCCGAGTGCCCCCAGTGCTCCCAGTATACCCCAATGTCCCCAACTGCTCCCAGGGCACCAGTACTCCAAGTACCTCCCCAGTGCCCTCAGTGCTCCCAGTATACCCCAATGTCCCCATGATCTCCCAGGGCACCAGTGCGCCGCGTGCCTCCCAGTTCTCCCAGTACACCCCAGTGCTCCCCCAGTGCTCCCAGTAGACCCCAGTGCTCCCAGTCCCTGGGGCTCACCCTGTTGATGACGCCGCCGGGGTCGGTGAGGATGCACTGGGCCAACATGTTGATGTGCAATGTGAAGTGGAAGTGGGCAACGAGGAGCCCCTGGTGGCAACCAAGAGCTTGGAGATGACCAGGGACCTCCCTAGGAGCTGGGGGGGGCGTTGGGTGGGGGGTCACTGCAATCTGATGGGTGGGGGTCCCTGGGGTGGGACCTAACCTTGAAGAGGGGGTGACAGGCGGGGAGTTGGCGTAGGGTGGCGATGGCAAAGACCTCCCCGAAGAGATGGGTCCTCAAGAGGTGGGTGAGGAGCTGGTGGCTGTAGAAGTCGGTGTCGCGTGCCCAGGTCTTGGCCAACAGTCAAGTCCCGCTCGGTGTCGCTCGGGAAGAAGATGGGGCTGGTGGGTCCTGGCGTTCGGCTGAGCTGGGGGACGCCACCACGTGGTGGGATCATCTCCACCACCACCACGGTGGGGGTTGTCCACTGGGTTGGGGTGGGATGTCCCTACCTGGATGGCGATGGGGCGTAGGAGCCCGCCAGCGCCCTGGGGCAGCAGGCAGGGCGGGGCCGCCACGTGCTGCTGGCGCCCGTGGACGGTGCCGGTGGGATGCCCTCCTCCACGATGAAGATCCAACCCTCTTGCGTCTCCTTGTCCGGGTTGGTGCCACCACCCAAAGAACCGGCCACCATCTCTGGCGTCAGCAGGAATTTGGCTGGCAGCACCGCGCAGCGCCGGAGGACGACGGGGTTGTTGCCGTTGAGGAACTGGTAACCAAAGAAGTCGTCTTCTCGCCAGTGCCTGGCCATGTACTCAGGGACTTATGGGTGGTTGGACATCAGCACCCAACCAACCACCCTCCACGTCAAGCCAAGGACGTCTTGGCAAGCCCTGGGTGGAGGGGGAGGACACACAAGGCGCCCACCTTCACCTTGTAGACGGCCATGGCGAGCTGCACCGAGGCCACGCAGCGACGCCCAAGAGATGCCTTCAAAAAGTGACCACCTGGAGGGGTGAGGGGTTTTGGGGTGGAAACCTCCCGGTTTGGGTGGTTTACGTGCCGCAAGCCCCATGGCCGTTGCACAAGCCGGGTGGCTGGTCCTTCCTTCTCAAGGTGGGGGGGAAGTATCAGATGACCGTTCCCAGCCGGCAGCCGGTCTATCTAATCTCAACGGATGTGGCCATGGGGACATTGCCCAAGTGATGGCCCCGGGGGTGGCCATGGGCCCAAGGGAGGAGGCGCTCGCCGTGGTCCGGGAGCTCCTCCTGCCTCCCCAGGGTCTCCTCTGTCTCCTGCCGTGTCCCCGCCCGCGTCACTGCCCCCTCTTCACCGGCTGCTCAAGGGACACTGTGGAGCAGCAGTTGTGGGGCCAGCAGGACTTCCCAAAGGAAGGTGGTGGAGCAGCTCATCCTGGAAACCATTTCCAGGTGCATGAAGGAGAAGAAAAGCATCAGGAGAAGTCAGCGTGGCTTCACCAAGGAGAACTCATGCTTGACCAACTTGATGAACATCTACGATGCAATGCCTGGCCTGGTAGACAAGAGGAGAGCAGTGGACATTGTCTACCTGGACTTCAGGAGGACTTTCACCGTAGTCTTCCATAAGATCCTCCTAGAGAAGCTGTTGATGTATGGGCTGGATGAGCAGCGAGGTGGGTTGTCAACTGGCTGAACATCTACAGGTTTTCAGATGAGATCGAACCAGGAGAAGCGGCTGAGATGCCAAAGGGTCCTGCTGCCACCCAGAGAAACATCAACAGGCTGGAGATACGGGCTGAGAGGAACCTCCTGGGGTTCTACCAGGGGAAGCGCAAAGTCCTGCCCCTGGGGAGGAACAGCCCCCGGCACCAGGACACGATGGGGACACCAGGCTGGAAAGCAGCTTGGTAGAAAAGGTCCCGGTGGACACCAAGTTGACAGTTAACTGTGAACCCTTGCCACAAAGGCGGCTCGTGGTGGAGGGAGGTGATCCTTCACCTCTGTGCTGGTGAGACCACACCTGGAGGGCTGGGTCCAGTGCTGGGCTTCCCAGTACAAGAGAGACACGGCCATAGTGGAGAGAGTCCAGGGAAGATGATGAAGGGATTGGAGCATCTGGTTGCATGGCTGGTGTCATACTCAAGGTTTGGGCTTCCATGATCATGGATCTACCTTTGAGAAGCTGGGTCTACCTTTGAGAAGATGGGTCTACCTTTGAGAAGCCAGGTCTACCTTCAAGAAGCTGGATCTGTTGGGACCTGATGGGATTCACCTGACCAAGTGGGTCTTCACCAACCCGCTGGCTCAACTCCTACGGAGAGCTTTAAACTAGACTTAGGGAAGGGCCACCAAGATGATGAGGTGAGTGGAGCATCTCTCCTGGGAGGAGAAGGTGAGGGAGCTGGGATGGTCCAGCCTGGAGAAGACACTGGGGGGGGTCTCATCAATAAATACCTGCAGGGAGGGTGTGGAGAGGACGGAGGTTTGGGCATGGACCTCCTTCCCCAGGAAGGAGAAGGGAAGGAGCTCACCGCACAGGTCAAACCCTTGGGTGCACTGGGGTATACTGGGAGCACTGGGGGCAGCTCCAGGCAGAGTGGCCATAGCCTTTCTTGTCCCTGGCCACCTGTGGAGGCTTGTGTGGGGAAGCTCAGGCCTCCAGCTCCTCCACCGCTGCCCCCCTGGAGGCCCCTTGAGCCCCACGGTGCCCCCCCAGAAGGGATGGTCACACCCATGGTCCCCCCTCCCACCATTTTGAGAACAACACGAAACCAAGATGGGTCCTTGAGCATTTAATGATGCGGGAAGGGACAGGAGGGAGAGATGCCACCAACGATGGGCATGGGGACACGCAGAAGCACCCTTTGGCCAACATTGGGGTGGTAGAGGGGCTCCAGCACCTCGGACACCCCTGGGGCTGCTGGGGGGCAGAGTTGGCCAACTGAGGACAGGGGTGACGGCGTTGGGGATGTGTCCACGGGGATGTTCTCCAGGTTCCTGCTGTGGCTTGGCAGGGTTGGAGGGATGTGGACGCCTGGGGTCCTTGTGGTGGGCCCAGGTGAGATCTTCTCACCCAGGTTCAGGCAGTGGGGGAGCAGGATTTTGGGGGTTCAGAGGCTCGAGCTGCTCCAGAAGCCCCACGCGCAGCTCATGTGGTGCCTCCAGAGCTGGGATGAGGGGTAGATGTTTCCTCTGTGCCCATGGGGACAAGCCACCAGCGGGGTCATTGTGAGAAGGGGGGTAATGGCTGCCTTGGGCTGGCCTCTCCTGGCTGTATGCAGGGACATTGATCTGGCTGGTCTTCGCAGCCGTCCTCCAGATGGAGAGGATGTTCCTGACAGGAATGTCTGGGTCCAGGGCATCCGTGAGGGTGGCCACAGAAGTGGCGGGGACTTGGTTGTCTTCCAGGAAGAACTTAAAGGCATACTGCAGCCTGTGGGTGAGGTAGAGCAGGAGAGTGAGCGGGTGAAGGTGGGATGGATGTCCCACCACCCCCAGCTGCCAGCCATGGCCAGTGTTGGCTGTCAACAATAAGCAGTGTCTTGGCCAAGGTTGCTGGTCAATGGTGGCTCTCAATGGTGGCCAAGGTTGCTGATCAGTGGTGGCTCTCAATGGTGGCCAAGGTCGCTAGTCAACGATGGCCAACGCCTCGTGCTAGAGGCCACCCTGGGGTATCTCCAGTGGCATCAGGAGCCAATGGGGCAGCTGATGGTTGGGCATAAGAAAAGCCTCTTCCCACCAGGGGCGATGCTGCCTTGGGACAACCCCCAAGACAAGCGTCTCCAAGACGGAGATCCACCAGCACGCAACCGGACGAGGCCTTGAGTAACCTGCGTGGAGCAGGACGTTGACCAGAGACCTTCAGAGGTGTCTCCTCAACCAAACCCTCCCAGGAAGCCACCGCTCTGGCTGTCCGAGGGTACGACCTGGACTTACTCATACTCAGGCTCAAATCTGGACAGTGCCACCATGATCATCTCGTGCAGCTCGATGAGGAAGAGGTCGAGGTTAGTGTTGGACGATGTGGAGGCCAGGGCTTTTGCCTCCCTTGCGCCCAGCTGCCCTTGGAACTGCTTGGGTACCAGGCAGAAGGGATCCTGCAAAGACCACCAGCTTCAGCAACAAGGAGACCCCACCACACCCCACCCAGATGGGACCAGAGGTGATGTCTGATGGAGGAAGGAGAACCACAACCCTCTTGTGTCCTCGAACCTCGGATCAGGGCCACCAAAGAGCTTCCAAGACGCGAGCCAGTCTTGAAAGTACCCAGGGGAGTGGATTATCTTCAGGATGGGCCACCAGAGAGCTTCCAAGACATGAACCAGTCTTGAAAATACCCAGGGGAGTGGATTATCTTCAAGATGGGCCAGAGACCTTGATTTTACCCAGGGAAGGGATGGAACAGGGGTGTCAAAAATGCCGCCGGGCTTCAGAAATGTATTTCCTTTCTCCTCCCAGGGAGGGGCAAACCCTGACACTCCCCCAACCTCATCTCCCTCACCTGGTTCATCTGTACCAACAGCATGGACCTGTGAGCCACCAGGACCTGCCACAGCGACAGGATGTGCTTCAGCCGGGTGTTGGGCACCACCTGGAGAAGGGGGACAAAGAAGGACAGGCCTTCAGCTCCTTGGAAAGGTCCCATCCACGCTCAACTCCACCGTGTCCTGGAGGACACATTGGGCCACCAACATCCCCCGATGGCTGCCCCGTTCCAGCATCCAGGTGGATCTACAAACCCTTGGCTCCCAGATCACCGGCGTCCCCCATGGAGGTGCCCCGGGCCGTCCGCAGTGCCCGAGGTGTCCCCAAGGTGTTGGTGGACACAGCATGAAGATCTGCCACCATCCAGCCAAGCTTTTAAACCCACCCAGGTGCCCAGGACCTCTTTGCTCTGAGCAGCAGTCCCCCAACCCTTCGTGGACACTAGATCTGGGGACCCTGGAGCAGGTGAAGGCGGTGGGAGCCACAGGGGATGTGAAGCCCTGCCAAGAGTGGCAGGGGTGGCCATCAGGAGGAGGACACAAAGGTCCCATTTCCCACCCGTCCTGAGCCCCTCACTCACCGGCACGTCCTGGAACTGCTTCGCGCTGGCGTCCATCCTCAGCTCCTGCCGGACGTACTCGGGCAGTGGGCGCTCCGGGTCACCACCCGTCATGGCCAGGAACTCAGCAGCCACCTTCAAGGTGGCCAGAGCCTTGGAGAGGGCGTTGACCGAGCGAGCTTCTTCCATGATGCGCTTCTGCTGGTTGACGCTGAGCAGCTCCTGGCAGCGAGAACGGCAAGGATGTGACCCGGCGAGGGCTGGGACCACCACAACGTGACACCCTCCCAGTCTGCCCGTCCCCCCAGAACAGGAGAACTGGGTCCCACCAGGTCTCCAACCCCCTACTTGACTGGGTCTTAGGTCTTCCCGCACGTCTGCCCAGTCTCCGTGCCCCCATCGTGTCACGGGACATGAGGAGAGACCTCCAGGGTTGGAGGACCCATTTCCTACCTGGGGCAGCTGGTCCCTGACTTTCATCTTGGTGTCCTGGAGGGTTCTCACATTGTTGAGGGCAATGGATGGAGCCGTCTGGAAAGGGTTTGGGACAGATGGTTATGAACACGCCTGGTGTCACTTAACAGGGGCCAGCGGGGAAGTTTGGCTGAGCAGATGTGAGCCCACGGGATGTCCCTGAGGGTTCTGCAGGAGGTGGTCGATGGCCTCCTGAGGTCACTGTGGGGTTGT
Source organism: Phoenicopterus ruber ruber (assembly GCA_009819775.1). NCBI lineage: Eukaryota > Metazoa > Chordata > Aves > Phoenicopteriformes > Phoenicopteridae > Phoenicopterus > Phoenicopterus ruber. The sequence continues at coordinate 579,769 of WNMK01000049.1, read as the reverse complement.
GGCAACCAGGGGAGGTCCCTGATGGCTGGAGGAAGGTATCTCCATGAAGGAGGATCTGGGGAGCTCACAGCCTCACCTCCATCCCCAGCAAGGTGATGGAGAAAGTCCTCTTGGGAACCATTTCCAAGGACCAAAAGGGTCCTGGGAACAGCCGGCGGGGACAGATGTCCACCTTTAGGAGAGCCCATGCACCCCAGTTGCCGCAGGACAGCCTGGTTCTAGTGTCTTCAAGTCCCCTTTTCCCAGCAGCTCCAGGCTTCATTTTCACAGCATGGAAATGCACAGTCCCAGCCAGAGACATCCTCCTCCAAGGTGGTGCAGAGTCCCACTTCGGACCATACATAGCTCCAGAAGATGCCCCTTGAAGTTCTTTCAATCCCAACTCCTCCCTTGTTCTCAAAGAAACCAGGTTGGCTTCCTCTTCACAAAAGACAGGGCTGTAGGTCCTCACGCTACCTTTCAGGCCACCATTTCATGACCACAGAAGGGGTTTCTGGCCATGGCACTCCTTCAAAACCCAAGGAACAGAGACAGATGCAGAGCAGGTATCTGCCAACGCCTTCAGTTGAGTCTGCTGACTCCAGAAAGACACGTGGAAGAGGCTGGAAACAGACCCCAGCCCCGCTGCTGGCCTGGGACAACCCAACTTGGCTGCTGCCGAGCTCACCTGAGCCTTGATGATGGGCTTTCCACTGATGAAGCGATGAACAACTTGCTGCTGCAGCATCTGGAAGTCGAAGTAGGTCGTCTTGGTGCCGTCTTCGTCTATCTCGTACTGCAAGTTGGCAAGCGCCATGGTCACCAGATCGCTCTTGGTTACGGCCAGCACGGAGGAGGGCTTCACCTCTTCTGTGGAGATGGACCTGGGAGAGAAATGGTTGCTCTGTGTGCTTACAGGACCCCTCGCTTCATCCTACTCTGCCATCAAGGACCCGCTTTCATAGAATCATAGAATTGTTCTGGTTGGAAGAGACCTCCAAGATCATCGAGTCCAACTGTTAACCCAGCACTGCCAAGGCCACCACTAACCCATGTCCCCAAGCGCCACATCTAAACGTCTTTTGAATACCTCCAGGGATGGGGACTCCACCACTGCCCTGGGCAGCCTGTGCCAGGGCCTGACAGCCCTTTTGGGGAAGAAATGTTTCCCAATATCCAACCTAAACCTCCCCTGGTGCAACTTGAGGCCGTTTCCCCTTGTCCTGTTGCCTGTTCCTTGGGAGAAGAGACCGACCCCCCCTGGCTCCAACCTCCTTTCAGGGAGTTGCAGAGAGCGAGAAGGTCTCCCCTCAGCCTCCTCTTCTCCAGGCTGAACACCCCCAGGTCCCTCAGCCACTCCTCACAGCACTTGTGCTCCAGCCCCTTCCCCAGCTCCGTTGCCCGTCTCTGGACACGCTCCAGCCCCTCAAGGTCTGTCTTGGAGTGAGGGGCCCAGAACTGAACCCAGCACTCGAGGTGTGGCCTCACCAGGGCCGAGCATAGGGGGAAGATCCCTGCCCTACTCCTGCTGGCCACACTATTGCTGATACAGGCCAGGATGCCATTGGCCTTCTTGGCCACCTGGGCACACTGCTGGCTCGTATTCAGTTGGCTGTTGACGAACCCCCCCAGGCCCTTTCCCGCCAGGCACTTTCCAGCCACTCCCCCCAAGCCTGTAGCATTGCCTGGGGTTGGTGTGACCCAAGTGCAGGACCTGGCACTTGGCCTTGTTGAATCTCATACCATTGGCCTCGGCCCATCGATCCAGCCTGTCCAGGTCCCGTTGTAGTGCCTGCCTGCCCTCCAGCAGATCAACACTCCCTCCCAATTTGGTGTCATCTGCAAACTGACTGAGAGTGCCCTCGATCCCCTCTTCCAGATCATTGATAAAGATATTGAACAGAACTGGCCCCAGTACTGAGCCCTGGGGAACACCACTTGTGACTGGCCGCCAACCGGATTTAACTCCATTCACCACAACTCTTTGGGCCCGGCCATCCAGCCAGTTTCCTACCCAGCGCAGAGTACGCCCATCCAAGCCATGGGTAGCCAGTTTCTCCAGGAGGATGCTGTGGGAGACGGTGTCAAAGGCTTTACTAAAGTCCAGGTGCACAACGTCCACAGCCTTTCCCTCATCCGCTAGGTGGGTCACCATGTCGTAGAAGGAGATCAGGTTGGTCAGGTAGGACCTGCCTTTCATAAACCCATGCTGACTGGGCCCGATCACCCGGTTGTCCCGTATGTGCCGCGTGATGGCACTCAAGATGATCTGCTCCATAACCTTCCCGGGCACCGAGGTCAGGCTGACAGGCCTGTAGTTCCCCGGATCCTCCTTCCGGCCCTTCTTGTAGATGGGCGTCACGTTTGCTAACCTCCAGTCAACTGGGACCTCCCCGGTTAGCCAGGACTGCTGATAAATGATGGAGGGTGGCTTGGTGAGCACTTCTGCCAGCTCTTTCAGCACCCTTGGGTGGATCCCATCCGGCCCCATAGACTTGTGCGTGTCTAGGTGGCATAGCAGGTCACTGACCATTTCCCCTTGGACTACGGGGGCTTCATTCTGCTTCCCTTCCCTGTCTTCCAGCTCAGGGGGCTGGGTGCCCAGAGAGCAACTTCCCTTGCTGGTAAAGACTGAGGCAAAGAAGGCATTTAGCACCTCAGCCTTTTCCTCATCCCTTGACACTAAGTTTCCCTCCGCATCCAATAGAGGAGGGAGATTTTCCTTAGCCCCCTTTTTATTGTTAATGTATTTGTAGAAACACTTTTTGCTGTCTTTTACGGCAGTAGCCAGATTGAGTTCTAGTTGGGCTTTGGCCCTTCTAATTTTCTCCCTACATAACCTCACAACATCCTTGTAGTCCTCCTGAGTTGCCTGCCCCTTCCTCCAAAGGTGGTAGACTCTCCTTTTTTTCCTAAGTTCCAGCCGGAGCTCTCTGCTCAGCCAGGCCGGTCTTCTTCCCCGCCGGCTCATCTTTCGGCTCATGGGGACGGCCTGCTCCTGTGCCTTTAAGATTTCCCTCTTGAAGAATGTCCAGCCTTCCTGGACTCCTTTGCCCTCCAGGACTGCCTCCCAAGGGACTCTGCCAACCAGACTCCTAAACAGGCCAAAGTCTGCCCTCCGGAAGTCCAAGGTGGCAGTTCTGGTGACCCTCCTCTTTACTTCTCTGAGAATTGAGAACTCTATCATTTCGTGGTCACTGTGCCCAAGACGGCCTCCGACAGTCACATCACCCACAAGACCTTCTCTGTTCACAAACAACAGGTCCAGCGGGGTGCCTTCTCTCGTGGGCTCCCTCACCAGCTGCGTGAGGAAGTTATCTTCCACACACTCCAGGAACCTCCTGGACTGTTTCCTCTCTGCTGCATTGTATTTCCAGCAGACATCTGGCAAGTTGAAGTCCCCCACGAGAACAAGGGCCAGCGATCGTGAGGCTTCTCCCAGCTGCCTGTAGAATACTTCATCTGCCTCCTCATCCTGGTTGGGTGGTCTATAACAGACTCCCACCACAATGTCTGCCTTGGTGGCCTTCCCCCTGATTCTAACCTACAGGCACTCAACCCTCACGTCACCATCCTCGAGCTCAAGGCAGTCCAGACTCTCCTTAACATAGAGGGCTACCCCACCGCCTCTCCTTCCTTGCCTATCCCTTCTAAAGAGTTTATAGCCATCCATCATGGCACTCCAGCTATGTGTGTCATCCCACCATGTTTCCGTGATGGCAACTATATCATAGTTTTCCCCTTTCACAACAGCCTCAAGCTCCTCCTGTTTGTTGCCCATGCTCCATGCATTCGTGTAGATGCACTTCAGCTGGGCTAGTGATCCTGTTGCCTTTGTGGTGGGAGAAGCCCTACTCCCTACATGTCCCATCTCAGGTATTTCTGTGGTTCCTAGCTGGTCAATGACCCCTGTGTCCCTGCTGCCACACGGGTCTCTCTGTCCTACCTCATCTGAGACAGCTGACCGAAGGGCCTCGCCGGCACGCCATCCCTCATTCATCGGCGTGCCACCCCCAGGCTTCTCTCTAGCAAGCCTAGTTTTATCCCCTTCCCCCTTCAAATCTAGTTTAAAGCCCTCTCAATGAGCCCTGCTAACTCCTGTGCTAGGATCCTTTTCCCCCTTTGGGACAGGTGCGCCCCGTCTGCCGCCAGCAGGCCTGGTGCCATGTAAACCAACCCATGGTCGAAGAACCCGAAGTCCTGCCGGTGACACCAGGCTCGGAGCCAGTTGTTGATCTGCTGGCTCCTCCAGTTTCTTCCCTCATCCTTCCCCAGAACTGGAGGGATAGAGGAGAACACTACCTGTGCTCCTGATCCCTTAAGCAGTCGCCCCAAGGCCCTGAAGTCCCTCTTGATTGCCTCAGGACTTCTTTTTGCCACCTCCTCACTGCCTACCTGGAAGATCAACAGGGGATAGTAGTCTGAGGGCCTTACTAGGGTGGGAAGCTTCCTCCTCACATCCTTGACCCGGGCCCCTGGGAGACAGCAGACTTCCCTAAGCAGTGGGTCCGGTCTGCATATGGGCCCTTCTGTTCCTTTCAGAAGGGAGTCTCCTATGACAATGACCCGTCTCTTGTTTTCCTTTGTGGGGGCAGTTTGGATGCAGGCCCTCGGCTGACTAGTCCTCGGCAGCACCTCCAGGCTGGCTGAACCATCAGCCTGGTCGTTGTTTGGTTCCAGTGGCAGGGCCTCGTACCTATTGTGCAAGGGCACCTGCGGAGGTGGGGTAGGCGCTGAGGAAACACGCCTGCCTCGCCGGGGAGGCACTAGTTGCCACTGTCCCCTGTCCCCTACGTCCCTGCGTTCAGCCGTGCAGGGAGAGGGTCGGGATCGGGAGTCCCCCGTGACAGGCACCTTGGCTGCCTGTTGCGCCTGTCGCAGGGAGGGCAGGGTGCGAGTCCAGTCGTCGATCTCCCTCTCGCACTCCCTGATACTCCTCAACCTGCTCACCTCCTGCCGGAGCTCTGTCACCAGGCGGAGGAGGTCCTCTACCTGGGCACACCTCCCACAGGCGTGCTCGCTGTCGCTGTTGCCCGGTGCTGGCGTCAGAGTAGGGCACACCCTGCACCCTGACACGTGGGTGGCAGCGTGTTCCCACCGCAGCTCCGTCTGGGAAGCTGCGTCAGCCGTGGCGGGTGCAAGGCTTGGAGCGGCCATGGCTTTCTGCCGGGTGGACACCATCGCTTCCCCCGTCGAGCCGGCGGAGCTTCAGTGCCCTCCCTGCACGCCCTGCCGGCGCGAACTGCTGCGCAAACTGCCGCACCGCACCCTTCCTGACGCGACGCGCCCTGTTTGCCCGCCCTGTTCGCTGCGCTCCGGGTCGCTGGCGCTCCCCGGGGGCTTTTTTATACCCTGCCGCGGCTCCTGGCCCCGCCCAGGTCTCGTCAGCCGCTCTTGCGTGAGCTGCCGGCTCCTGGCAGGTCCCTCGGCTCCCTCTGAGGCTCCCCGGTTCGGGAAACCCCCCTGTACGCCGCGCTAGGACGCTCCGCTGCAGGTCGTGCCGGCACCGGAGCTGATCGCCTCGGCAACTGAGTGCCGGTAACGGTTTCACCGCGTTTAAATCTCCCGCCGCGGCTCCTGGCCCCGCCCAGGTCTCATCAGCCGCTCTCGCGGCAACAAGGAGGCAACAAGGATCCAGTTGCATGAGGACAAGGGGGTCTCCTCATAGGCCTCGGCAACAGAGACAACTGCCATAGCCAAGGGGACCAAGATCTCCCTCCTGCTGGGCCTTTCTGCCTTGCCACTGCCCTTGGCCATCTCCACCTTGGGCTGTCCAATGCTGTCCCGTGCCTTGTCTGTCTCCCTGCAGGCTGTAGACACCCATCTCATCTTCCCACCTTGCCCTCACCCTGTCCTGTCCCTCCCTGTGTCTCTCCTTGAAACACAAAGCCATGAGCTGATCACAGACCCCCCCCTCTGGGTGACCTGTTGCACCACAGCACTACCCTTGGAGTGACATTTCTTTCTCCTTGTGTCCAGGGCAGACGTCCCAAGCTGAACTTTGTAGCTTTGTCCAGCTTTATTCCACTACAGGGAAACTCTCCGTCATCTCTGAAATGACTCTGCAAGCAGTCACAGGCTATTGCTACAGTGCCCTGAAGCCCCCACGTCACGAGGCTAAAGGAGCCAAGGTCCCTCGGTCTCTGCACACAGGTCACGTGCTTCAGGCCCTGAACCCCACCTTGGCAGACCTCCTCTCGACCCTCTCCGGTTTCTCTCCACTCTTGCAGAAAAAGGAGCCCCACCCCAGGACACACCACTCCAGGTTTGATCACAACCATGCTGAATCAAGGGAGGGAGGTAACTCCCCTTGTCTGGATGGCCACACTCCTTCTAATGCAGCCCCGTCTGCAGCTGGTCCTATTCATGGTGAGCATGCTCCACTGGCTCCCGTGGCATCTCTTGTACGACCACGGCCTTCTCCTGAGGGTCACTCCTCAGGCAGTCAGGTCCCAGCTTGCCCTGATGCATGGGGTTATTCTGCCCCTGATGCAGGACTGAGCACTTCTTGAAAAACTTGGTGAGGTTTCTGTTGGCCAAATCCCAGAGTTTCTCAAGGTCCCCAGGGACTGAAGCTTCATTGTGTCCACTGTTAATACGTGTGCGTAGGTGGCTCACCCTGCCCAGTGGTGCCTCTAACGAGATGACAGCACGTGGAATTGCAGGACATGACAGATAATAAAAGGAGGTACTAGTTTAATGGACTTGCTGCCCAAGGTAGGAATTCCCAATGCAGCCATCCCAGCACCACCCAAAGAGGGCACGAGGCAAGCAAAGCCAGGGCCAGTGGGGAGAGGGAAAACAGGTGGGCTGTTTGTGTGGGAGGATTTGAGGAAGACCAAGGGGGAGAACTTGGGAGGGGGAAAAGAGGGAAAGAAAAAATTGGAGGTAAAGCAAAGGGTCAGATGAGGACTGTCTGGGGGTACCTGTCAACTGAACTCGGGAACATTCAGAGAAGGTGTTAGCAATGCCAAGGCCCACCTCAAGTTCCATCTGGGAATTCAATCTGCATGTGAAGGGCACCAAGAAAGGATTCGACAACGATGCCAGCAGCAAGAGGAAGGCTAGGGAAAATGTGGGCCTGCTGCTAGATGGGGCAAGGACCCCAGTGACAGAGAACACAGGAAGGGCCAAGGTACTCAATGCCTTCTTCATCTCTGTCTTTGCTGGCGAGACCAGCCTTCAGGAATCCCAGGCCCTCAAGACCAGAGGGAAAGTCTGGAGCAAGGAAGCCTTACCCTTGGTGCAGGAGGCACAGGTTAGGGAACATGTTACAAAAAAATGGACACACATAAGTCCATGGGACCTGAGGGGATGCACTCAGGAGCATTGAGGGAGCTGGCTGATGGCATTGTAAGGCCACTTGAAATCATCTTTGAAAGCTCATGGTGATTGGGAGAGGTTGCTGAGGACCGGCAAAAAGCAAGTGTCCCTCCTATCTTGAAGCAGGGCATGAGGTGGATCTGGGCAGCTTTACCCTGTCTCCCATAGGAGAGGCGGTAGACAAGCTGAGCAAGTATGGACTAGACAAGTGGAAAATGAGGTAGACTGAAAACTGACTGCATGGTCGAAACAGCACAAAGTCCAGCTGGAGGCCAGTCACCAGTGGTGGAGCCCAGAGGTCAATCCTGGGTCCCATTTTATTTAAGCTTTCATGAATGTCCTGGAGGATGGGACCAAGGACATCCTGAGCAAGTTGGTGGGTGACAGAAAGCTGAGATTGAGTGCCTGATGCACCAGATGGTTGCACTGCCATTCAGGAAGACCTGGGCAGGCCGGAGAACTGGGCAGAGAGGAACTTCATGAAGTTCAATAAAGGAAAACACAATGTTTTTCACCATCGGCAAGAATAACCCCATGGACCAGCTTGGGCTGGGGAGGTGACTGGCTGGAAAGCAGCTTTGAAGAGTAGGACTTGGGGGTCCTTGAGGGCAAGAAGCTGACCATGAGCCAAAGGAGTGGCTGTGTGGTCAAGCAGGTCTACGGCATCCTGGGCTGCGTTTGGAAGAGGACTGCCAGCAGGTCAAGAGAGGTGATCCTTCCCCTCTAGTCAGGCCTGTTGAGGCCACACCTGGAGTGCTGTGTTCAGTGGTGGGCTCCTTACTATAAGATACACATGGGCATACTGGAGTGAGTCCAGTGAAGGACGACAAAGACAATGAAGGCACAGGAGCATCCTGCACTTGGGTCACAACAACCCCAGGCAACGCTACAGGCTTGGGGAGGAGTGGCTGGAAAGTGCCCGGCAGAAAAGGGCCTGGGGGTGTTGGTCAACAGCAGCTGAACACAAGCCAGCAGTGTGCCCAGGTGGCCAAGAAGGCCAACGGCATCCTGGCTTGTATCAGAAATAGTGTGGCCATCAGGAGTAGGGCAGCGATCATCCCCCTGTGCTCGGCCCTGGTGAGGCCACACCTCAAGTACTGTCTTCAGTTTTGGGCCTCGCACTCCAAGAAAGACATTGAAGTGCTGGAGCGTGTCCAGAGAAGGGCAACAAAGCTGGGGAAGGGTCTGGAGCACAAGTGCTGTGAGGAGCGGCTGAGGGATCTGGGGGTGTTTCATCTGGAGAAAAGGAGGCTAAGGGGAGACCCTCTTGCTCTCCACAACTCCCTGAAAGGAGGTTGTAGAGAGATGGGGGTCGGTCTCTTCTCCCTAGTAACAGATGACAGGACGAGAGGAAATGGCCTCAAATTGCGCCAGGGGAGGTTTAGATTGGACATTCGTAAAAATTTCTTCCCCGAAAGGGTTGTCGGGCATTGGAACAGGCTGCCCAGGGAGGTGGTGGAGTCCCCATCCCTGGAGGTATTTAAAAGACGTGTAGATGTGGCCCTAAGGGATATGGTTTAGTGGTGGCCTTGGCAGTGCTGGGTTAACGGTTGGACTCAATGATCTTGGAGGTCTCTTCCAACCAAAACAATTCTGTGATTCGGTTGGCTTTCTGGGCTGCGAGCACACATTGTCAGCTCATGTCCAGTTTTCATCCACCAGTACCCCTAAGTCCTTCTCGGCAGGGCTGCTCTGGATCCCTACATCCCCCAGCCTGTATTGATACTAGAGGTTGCCCCGACCCAGGTGCAGGACCGTTCACATGGATCCACTTCTCGAGCTTGTCCAGGTCCCTCTGGATGGCATCCCATCCCTCAGGCATCTCAACCGCACCGCTCAGCTTGGTGTCATCTGCAAACTTGCTGAGGGTGCACTCGATCCCACTGTCAATGTCGTTGGTGAAGATATTAAACAGTACGGGTCCCAATACAGACCCCTGAGGGATACCACTTGTCACTGTTCTCCATCTGGACATTGAGTTGTTGACCACTACCCTCTGGATGCGACCATCCAAACAATTCCTCATCTACTGAAGAGTCCACCCATCAAATCCATATCTCTCCAATTTAGAGAGAAGGATGTTGTGGGGGACCGTGTCAAAAGCCTTACAGAAGTCCAGATAGATGACATCTGTAGCTCTTCCCTTGTCCACTGATGGAGTCACTCCATCAGAGAAGGCCACTAGGTTGGTCAGGCAGGACTTGCCCTTGGTGAAGCCATGCTGGTTGTCTCCAGTCACCTCCCTGTCCTCCATGTGCCTCAGCATAGCTTCCAGGAGGATCTGTTCCATGATGCTCCCAGGCACAGAGGTGAGGCTGACAGGTCGGTAGTTCCCAGGGTCCTCCTTCCTACCCTTTTTAAAAATGGGTGCAATGTTTCCCTTTTTCCGGTCACTGGGGACTTCACCTGACCGCCATGACTTTCCAAATATCATGGAGAGTGGCTTGGCAACTACCTCAGCCAATTCCCTCAGGACTCTGGGATGCATCTCGTCAGGTCCCGTAGTCTTATGTATGTTCACGTTCCTCAGCTGGTCATGAACTTCATCTTCCCTTACAGTGGGAGGGACCTTGCTCCCCCAGTCCATGTCTCGGGGTCCATCCTCTTGAGAGGTGTGGGAAGAGAGGCAAAATGTTGTTGAGTTCCCTCCATTTGAGGGAAACCCCCACACCTTTCCTCAGCTGCCAATACCAATAGAGATAGCATTGCAGGTGAACAGACCATTGGAGATCCCACTGGAGATGCAGATGCCATTGCAGATACCACTGCAGAGGCCATTGCAGTGGCCGGCACCCTTGCAGATGCAGATGTCCTTGCAGATGTCATTGCAGATGCAGATAGCACTGCAGATACCATTGCAGATACCACTTGACACTCAAATACCATTGCAGGCACCACTGCAGACAGCATTAGTGACGCCATTTCAGACATGGACTCCGTTGCAGATGAAGATGCCATTACTGATGCAGATGCCCTGGCAGATAGCATTGCCGATGCAGGGACCATGTCAGATGCTGAGGGTATTGCAGATGCTGTTGCGTTGTGCAGACCTGCCCAGGATACCATTGCAGATGCCATTCCAGGTGCAAATACGACTGCAGAGAGCACTGCAGGTGAACATGCGATTGCAGAGGGAGATCCCAGTGGAGATGCAGGTGCCATTGCAGATGCCCTTGGAGATGCCCCTGCAGATGCAGGTAGCAATGCAGACACCATTGCAGCAGAATTTATCACTGCAGATGCCATGGAGGATGCCGATAGCGTTGCTGATGCCATAGCAGATGCAGACACCATTGCGGATGTAGACGCCATTACAGACGGAGATACCATTGCAAATGGCACTGCAGATCCAAATCCCATTGCACAAACCAGTGCACAGACCCTTCCAGAGGCACATACCTTTCCTTATACAGTCATAGATTTAGACACCAAAGCCAATGCCACTGCAGATGCAGGCACCATTTCAGATGCAGATACTGCTGCAGCCGCAGATGCCACTGCAGAAACCCCTGAAGAGACCATTGCTGATGCCAAGTCAGGCGCAGGTACAAGAGCAGAGGCAGAGGCACTGCAGACACTCAGGGCATTCCAAATGCCTTTGCCCACGCAGAGGCCATGGCAGATTGGGGTCCCACGGCAGATATCGATAGCATTACACATACCGATGCAGATACCAGTACCATTACAGATGCCATCACCAATACCATGACAGATCCTGATACCAGTACAGAGACAGCAATAGCATTACAGAGTGTCCCACACATACCGAGACCAAGAATGCTGCAGATACCGTTGGGGATGTCAGTGCAGGCAGAGAGAGAATTCCTCATGCACATACAGAAACCAAATACACGCACACATGCAAAAACCATTGCAAGTCCATGTGCAGACAGAGGTGCCATTACTGACACGGACACAGTTCCAGGTACAATTACAGATGCAGACACAGGTCGAGGGAGGTGATTCTACCCCTCTACTCCGCTCTGGTGAGACCCCCGCTTCAGTGCTGCATCCAGCTCTGGAGCCGCCAACACAAGAAGGACATGGACCTGCTGGAGCGAGTCCAGAGGAGGGACATAAAAATGATCCGAGAGCTGGAGCACCTCTCCTATGAAGACAGGCTGAGAGAGTTGGGGTTGTTCAGCCTGGAGAAGAGAAGGCTCCGGGGAGACCTTATTGTGGTCTTTCAGTATTTAAAGGGGGCTTTAAATGTAAGTAAAGATGGGGAAAAACTTTTTAGCAGGGCCTGTAGTGATAGAACAAGGGGTAATGGTTTTAAACTAAAGGAGAGGAGATTTAGACTAGATATAAGGAAGAAGTTTTTCACAATGAGGGTGGTGAAGCACTGGCACAGGTTGCCCAGAGAGGTGGCAGATGCCCCAGCTCTGGAAACATTCAAGGTCAGGCTGGACGGGGCTCTGGGCAACCTGATCTAGTTGAGGATGTCCCTGCTTATTGCAGGGGGGTTGGACTAGATGACGTTTAAAAGATCCCTTCCAACCCAAACTATTCTATGATTCTATGATTCTATACCATTAGATACCATTAGAGACACAGATAGGGGTACCATCACAACTACAGGCACAACTACCATCGCCCATACCATCACAGAAACCGTCATAATCACATTCTCCCACTGAATTGGAGATACGATTGCAGATACAGGCACGAGATCTGTAAAGTTCCAGAGACAACGACAGAGAAAGACGCCATTAACCACACTTTTCCAGGTACAAGTGCAATCACAGGCACCATTGCACATCCAACAGCCGATACAAGTACAGATTCAGTTACACGTAGAAGTACAGACACAAGTAGAGTCCATTTGAGGCACCATTAGAGACAGAGGTGCCCTGACACATAAAGCTATTGATACAAACACAATTGTGGATGCAGACAGAGACACCAGTAGAGATGCAGATACAGGTACTCTTACTCACACAGATGCTCATATATATACCATACAGACACCATGGAAAGATGGAATTGCATCTGAAATTCTATCTGCATCTGCCATAGTACTTTCAACGGCACCTGCATCTCCTATGGCATCTGCACCGGCATCTGCGCTTGTCTCTGCATCTGCAGTGAGTCCTGCAATGGTGCCCGCCTCTGAAGTGCTGTCTGCATCTGGAATGGCATCTGCATCTGCAATGGTGTCTGCACTGGAGAGTTGCAGGCGACAGCTCAGTCGCACACACAGCATTCCAGATGCAGATGCCTTTGCAGATGCCGTTGCAGATTCAAATACCATTGCAGATGCAGAGGCCATTGCAGATACTGATCCCGTTGCAGATATTGATAGCATTACACATCCCGATGGAGATACCAACACCATCACAGATACACACACAGCACACTGGGGCATTATCCCACCTGCTCAGCACGGTCAGACCACATACACAACAATGCGCCGTGTACGGGGCTTCCTCCCTCCACACCCACACGTTCCCCCCACCCCACTACAGGACACACATCGACCAGCTGGAGCCAGCTCAGTGGGGGCCATGGCTGTGGGGGGAGGACATGGGAGCACTCACCACCCGGGGAGAGGCCGAGGGCATGGGGCAGCTCAGCCCAGGCAGGACCTTCAGCCAGGCTCTTTGTCCTGGTAGGTGGCAGGAGGAGGAGAGACCACGGGCCACAGTGGAGAGGAGAGACCCGGCAATGCCCCCCCAGCCTGCTGCGGGCCTAGCAGCAGCTCAGCTGAAGGGACCTCACCAACACCCGCCCAGCCATCAGCCTGCTGCTGGCCTGTCAGGATCTCAGGAAGAAATGACCTCACAAGCACTGCCCAGCCACCAGCCTGCTGCTGGCCTATCACCTGCAGGGACACAAGTGACCTCACAAGGAGTAGCCAAGCCACATGGCTGCTCCTATCCTACCAGCATCTCCAGCAGAAGTGACCTCACCAGCCCTCGCCCCAGCCATCACCTCATGGCTGGCCCCTTGCTGTCCCCCCAGCCTGCCTCTCCTCTGCCCCCCAGCTCTCTGCTCTCTGCACTGTCACTGGTGGGCACTGAGCCCCTCAGTGCCACCTGCTGCATCTCCTGTCTTAATCCACAACAACCCTGCAATATTTGACAGACACAGATACCATTGCAACTGCCACTGTAGATGTAGATGCCATTTCCGATACCATTGCAGATGCAGATACCGTTACAGATTAAGGCACCATGGCAGAGGCAGATGCCACTGCAGATGAAGTCTGACTTGGAGGTATTGTTGCACAGACCATTATGTCAAACATTTTATAGTCCAAGACTTTGTAACTTGCATCCAAACTCTGTCCTCCCCAGAATCTTCTTCTCCATTTTCTCTCTGCCCAGTAACAAATCTAAAGGAAAAAGTAAATGAAGTTTCCTTTTAATATGTCAAAGTAAGGAAACAAGAATGTCAGTTGTGTTTTATGGCTATTGTCTGTGTTACATTGCTAAGTTCACATATGAAAAGAGGAATAAAATCCTATCAACTGGGTCAGAGGAATAGTTAACTCTCACAAAGATTGTTCCAGATGGAGTCAACAATATCAGCCATGAAATGAATCATAGAATCATTTAGATTGGAAAAGACCCTTAAGGTCATTGAGTCCAACTGTAAACCTAACGCTGCCAAGTCCACCACTAAACCATGTCCCTAAGCGGCACATCTACACATCTGATGCTGAGCAAATGCCCCAGCTGCGTATCAACAATATCAGCCAGGAAATGAATCATAGGACAAGAGGTAATGGTTTTAAACTAAAAGAAGGTAGCTTCAGACTAGCTATAAGGAAGAATTTTTTTACGCTGAGGGTGGTGAAGCACTGGCACAGGTTGCCCAGAGAGGCGGTAGATGCCCCATCCCTGGAAACATTCCGGGTCAGGTTGGACGGGGCTCTCAGCAACCTGATCTAGTTGAAGATGTCCCTGCTCATTGCAGGGGGTTGGACTAGATGACCTTTCAAGGTCCCTTCCAACCCGAACTATTCTATGATTCTATGATCTTCTTGTCCTTCAGATGGTTGCAAATGCTTTCCAGGAGGACTTTCCCCATCATCTGCCTGGGATGGAGGTGAGCATGGATCTTCCTTTTTGCCCTCCATGAAGACAGGAATAGAATAGAATAGAATAGAATAGAATAGAATAGAATAGATTAGATTTCAGCTGGAAGGGACATGCAATGATCATCTAGTCCAACTGCCGGACCAATTCAGGGCTGACTAATTCAGGGCTGACCAAAAGTTAAAGCAGGTTACTAAGGAGGGGCATTTACTGTCTTCCAGTGGCTAAACCAGTGTTGGTAACGCACCAATGTTTTGGCTGTCGCTGAGCAGCGCTTGTACAGCATCCAGGCTTTCTCTCTTCCCCTGCCCTCACAGTGAGTAGGCTGGGGGTGGGCAGGAGGATGGGAGGGGACACAGCTGGGAAGCTGACCAAAAGTCACCAAAGGGATGTGCCATACCGCATGACGTCACGCTCAGCAATAACAGCTCGGGGAAAGGAGGGGGAAGGGGTTCACGGTCATGACAATCGTAGTCCCAAATCACCTTTATGCACGCTGAGGCCCTGCTTCCCAAGAAGGAGGCTGGACATCTGCTTGGCAATGGGAAGGAGTGAATTAATTCCTCTTTCTGCTTTCATCTGTTTGTCTGAGGATGAGTCACTCCTTGTGGGATCCAGCCTCTCTGGAACCAAATGTAGAGGAAGCTCCCAGCAACAGCTTGTGGCTGATCCCTCCATTTTCAGTGGTTCAGGGGATGTGAACGAACCCCCCCCCCCCAAGCCTCATGTATTTCCCCAGGGATTTAGTGATGGCCTTTCAAAGGCCACACACACTTCTGGGGATGTCCACCAAGACAAGTACCTTACACTGCCAGTGGTGGGAAGGGTGATGCCATGGGTAGGAGGGGGGGCATTGTCAATGTTTGCGTCTCCTGCAGTCTGGCCATGCTGGGCCACAGCACTCTTTCCAGCTGTAGCACCTCCCAGAGACAAATCTCTGAGTGTGGAGATGGGAAAGGCTGGAGCTAATAGCCCCGAGTCCATCCGAGCATCTGTGAGCACTCGGTGACATCCCACACCCTGAGTGCATGGGAGGGAGGGAGCTGAGCTGCTCTCTTGAGCGTCAGTAGTGACGTGCAAGGGCACAAAACTATAGTTTATTCAAGAAAAACTGGGGAGCAGGAGGGCTGCCCTTCCCCCTCTTTGTCCCTCTCCATCAGCTCCATAAAATAATCATGAGTGTGTTTCAAAAACCTTGAGAAAGCTTTACCATACCAAATTGTTTTGTGAGGGGGAAGGTTCTAGCTTTGTAGCTCCTGGGCTGGACAGACCAACCAGGAGGTGTAGGCGTGACTTAGCCCAATATTTGGCTATTCAACACCAAAACTCTCTTCAGAAAGTTGAAAGAGTGTGACAGATGGGAGCTGACTTCAGGCTGCGTATTCACCCCTGGCAGCTGGGTATGCCTGGGGTCATGACAGCGAATATTTAGAGACTGGTAACATAACAAAGAATAGAACATAACCAAGTATATTCTTTATATATATGTGTGTATATATACACACGTGTGTGTATATATATATTTTTGCTGTAACATGTCAAGGAGGATCAAAACTATGTACAACATATTTCTATATATTTCTAACGTTTCAAAGAACATCATATATTTTTGATATAAAAATCCAAAGAATATTCTTGCATTTAAAGAATACAAGTGGCATGTTAAATTATTACCTTAAATCAAAATTACAGCTGTGACTAAATGAAACTTTGACTCCTTTCCATACACCTCATGTGGTCAGAGTGTTCCTGGCAAAGAACCTGCTTTGCTCAGTGGGAGCAGATGCCAGTTTCTCAGGCCTGGAGCTTGTCAGAGGAGCTTTCCTGCAGAGGAGACAGCCAGGTGGGAGGCAGGAGCAGGAGAGAAGCTTGTCTCCATTGCCACCAGGCACAATGGCCAGAGGGCAACCTGGGCAGCCACATTTCCACAGCAATGAGCTGATGCAGCCCACTGAGGGCTTCGTTGGCAACTGAATCAGACAGGAAGGGTGGGGTCCAGCTGGACAGTTAACCCCATACAGATGGGAGTCGACAGAGAGAAATGGGATGGGATAGCCTGGACATGGGGACATGGGGACGCTGCTGATGCCTTTGGGTATCTGCACTCTCTGCATGGAGCAGAGATAAGTACCAAAAGGATTCCATGTCCAAAGAAAGGACATAAACTGGGCTGGCAAATGAGTTCCCCCTCTTCCTGGACCATCACCAGCAGGATGAGGAGTGCACATGTCCAGCTCAGCCTCGGACCCCAGCCCTTACATTTCAGTGTGAGGCTCCCACGATAAACTGTGATTCATCTCTCTTGTCTGTAGCAGCACCAGCACAAATGTCTGTGTCCACTGGGCCTCCCTCTCGTGCCCTTCCAGCCTGGGCAGAGGCAGAGGAGATGGTTCTGCCAAAGAGGAAGCCCACCAGGACTGGAAGGAGTCATGCCCACTTGCTCCCCTTGGCTAGCAAAGGAGCAAGGGAGGCTCCTGTGCACCTCCCGTGCTGGAGAGAGGAATCCTATCTGGGAGGACATACCGACTGCTCTGCTGCCTTCAGCTCCCAACCAGCCAGGCCCCTCGGCCTCAGAAGGTCTGAGGCTTTCTAATTCCACGGCAGTTCATGAAGATGCAGTCATCTGAAGGGCAGTGAGGTGAATCCCATTTCTGGGGACTTTCCTGTCCTGCTCACCAGATTCAGAGATGTCCCTGGCTCAGTTGCCCTGTCTCAGTTTACATCCTGTTTCCGCACATGGTCAGCACTGCCTGGAGCTGTTGATGCAGCCTCCACCACCTCAGAGCTTCCATCCCACCAGGGAGTCAATTCTAGTGTTTTTACTCTCTGCAGCTCCTCCGGAGGGACACACTGCAGCAGAAGCCTTTAGAGTCTGCTTTCTGCTATAAACCCTGGGACACTTCAGAGAGCAGGGTGCCTTCAGGCGCTGCTGGAGACTCACCATCAGAGCAGATGTCACCCCTTCATGACAAGGACTGCAGGTTTGTGGTGGCTGTGCTGAGGGTGGGTGAAGTCTGGGCGTTATGAGTCAATCTGCTGGGTCTTTGAGCAGAAGAAATTAGAGCATTGAGACTCGAGTCTCAGCCTTGTCCTTTCCTGCATGTCTTCCCACCCCAGCTCCCACCTTCCCCCTGGCACCCCGAGCCCCTGGCACTGCACAGTGAGATCCCAGGGAGAGCCCTGGGACGCTCTGCTACATTGGCTGGTGGGTGAAGCGTTTGGGCAGGCTGCGTGGGGCCAGATTGCCTGTGCCCTTCACGTCATCGTTCACAGGGCTATTTCAGTTCTCCCTTGTCCTGGTTGTTCTTCTTATTCTTGTTGCTGTTGTTAGTTTTCTCACTCTCTGACAATTATGACCATGTAGGTTTTGTTCTCCAGCTCTCAGCTTTCTCACTCCCATGCAGTGGAGAGGGCTGGGGGTATCAGTCATCCTGAGCAGCTTTTGGCAACCTCTCAGAACAGTTCCTGGGATTATCACCGCTGGCAGACATGCATTCCAGCCCAAGAGGTGGCTGTGAGACGCTTGGAGGGAACTGCTGTTGCAGAAAGCTGTGTTTCTTGGGCATGAGCTTTCTCCAACCATGTGCTGAGGAGTGTCCCTGGCATTGCCCATGCCCCCGGCCCTGATCCTGTCCCACCTCACCCCCAGGCACCCTGGGGATGCCCCTCACATTGCCCCACTTTCAAGGGAGCCCCACAAGTGCAGCTGGCCTTGCTGAGATCCCACTGCTGGTCTGGGATTGGAAGGGAGGCAGCACCCAAAGCCCTCAGGAACCATTGCCGAGGAGGGGAAAATGGGAAGCAAATGGTTCTGCCAACGTTTATTTTACACTTTCACTAGGCACAAACCACATAAAGCGAATGTGAAGAGAACACTGTCTTACACAAAAGGAGAGGGAGGTGATGATCTCAGATCACTGGATACAGTGACATCACTCATATCATTGCATACAGTGATATGACGTGTGGGAACAGTTCAAAGCTGCATCGGGGGAGGTTTAGACTGGACATTGGGAAGCATTTCTTTACTGAGAGGGTGTTCAAACACTGGCACAGGCTTCCTAGAGAGGTGGTCGATGGCCCAAGCCTGTCCCTGCTCAAGAGGCATTTGGACACTGCCCTTAATAATATGCTTTAACTTTTGGTCAGCCCTGAAGTGGTCAGGCAGTTGGACTAGATGATCGTTGTAGGCCCCTTCCAACTGTATTTCATTCTATTCTATTCTATTCTATTCTATTCTATTCTATTCTAAAAAAAAAAGTTGAAGTTAAACCCTGAAATGTGTTTCTTTCTCGTAGCCCCTCGTTGTGGCAACTGAGGAAACAAAGGACAAAAACACTGCATGGAGGAAGGGGAAAGGGACAATGGGACATCATCCACAGATTTTGCACTGCTGGGAATAAGTGATGTCCCCACGCTCCAGAACCTGCTCTTTCTCCTCTTGTTTATGATCTACTCAGTCACCATGGTCGGGAACATCCTCATTGTTGTGCTGGTGGTGGCTGACCAGCACCTGCACACCCCCATGTACTTCTTCCTGGGCAATCGCTCCTCCTTGGAGATGTGCTACAGCTCCACCATCCTGCCACGGTTGCTGGCCAGCTTCTTGACTGGGGACAGCAGCATCTCTGCTCATGGCTGCATGGCTCAGTTCTACTTCTTTGCTTCCTTTGCGACTACTGAGTGTTACCTGCTGGCGGCCATGGCCTATGATCGGTACTTGGCCATATGCCAGCCCTTGCTCTACGCAAGCCTCATGACCTGGAAGGTCTCTAGACACCTGGCAGCTGCATCTTGGCTGTGGGGTTCACTGCTGGTGCTGGTAGTCACAGTCGTCTTATCCCAGATGCAGTTCTGTGGCCCCAAGGCAATTGACCTCTTCTTCTGTGATCTTACCCCGTTGCTGGAGCTTTCCTGCAGTGACACCAGAGTTCTCAGGCTGGCAGCACTTCTACTATCTGTTCTGGATCTAATCTTCCCCTTCCTGTTCATGCTGGCCTCCTACGTGTGCATCATAGCTGCCATCCTGAGGATCCCATCCAGTGTGGGCAGGCAGAAGGCCTTCTCTACCTGCTCCTCTCACCTCACCGTTGTCACTGTTTTCTATGGCACCCTCATCCTCGTCTACGTGCTGCCTAGAAGAGCCCCACTGAGGCAACTCAACAAAGTGTTCTCCTTTTTCTACACCATCCTCACGCCCCTGGTCAATCCCCTCATCTACAGCCTGCGCAACAGGGAGGTCAGGGAGGCCATCAGGAAAGTGCTCAGGAGAGCCCTGGCTTAGACCCAGAGCTCATGCTACCTTGGTGACGCAGGCAAAGGATGCTTCTAGCTCCTTTGGAAGCTCTGGATACCAGCCGGCTCTTCCAAAGTGCATGCCACTGAGGCCACTTGTGAAGGGGCAAAGGGAAGAAAGCAAAAGGTTCTTGGAGAGAAATATCATGGTTTAAAAAACAATGTTGAAAATATCATGGGCTTGGTTTTTCCTCGATAATAAACACCTTGGTGGTCTTACGCGTGTGAACTGTTGATGTGTCAAGGTTGAATAAGAAGCCTTTGCTTCTCCTGCTGCAAGGGGAGGTGGAGAGGCTGGAGGGAGGGGAGAAGTTCCTCTTTCTGAGGGCTAAAACAAGATCATCACCTGGATCTCCCTCCCCCCACTTTTTCCTCCCCTGTTGCTAGAGAAATGAGCAAGTCCCTGCTCCAGCTGTTCTCTTCTGGCTCCAGCTCAAGCTCCTCTTCTCTCTTCACCCTGCATCTTCTTGGACACAGGCCGGGACACCCGCTGCCTTGCCCCAGCTCCTTCATCCTTGGAGGATCAGGCTTTCCACCTCAGCCCTCCTTCCCCACTAGAAAGCCTGGTCCCAGTGTGCTGGGTCTGCCTGGGATGGAGCTCATTTTCTTCACAGCAGCCCGTAAGGTGCAGTGTTTTGCACCGGGGACCAAAACCGTGTTGAGAACACGCCAGTGTTTCAGCTGTTGCTGAACAGTGTCTGCACAGCATCCAGGCCTTCTCTGTCTCTCACACTGCCCTTACAGTGAGTAGGTTGAGGTGCACAAGAAATTGGGAGGGGACACGGCCAAGACAGCTGACCCAAACTTACCAAACAGATATTCCATGCCATATAGCATCACGCTCAGCAATAAAAATGAAGGGGAGGGGTTTTTTGGGTGGGTAGCCACTGCTTGGGGACTGGCTGGGCATCGGTGTACTTGTGGAAGGTGGTGAGTGGTTGCCTTTGCATCACTTCTTATTTTGGTTTTGGGGGTTTTTGTTCTTCTTTCTTCCTCTTTCTTTCACTTCTTAAACTATTTTTATCTTGACCATGACTTTCCTCACTTTTGTTCTTCCTATTCTCTGCCCCCATCCCACTGGGGTGGGGGTGAGTAAGTGAGGGAGCAGCTGTGGGAGGCTTCCCTGACAGCCAGGGTCATCCCACTCCACCCAGTTCATCCAGGGCCCAGGGCAGGGATGGTCATTGCGACCTGGTTCTCCACAGATCTCAACTTGATCAGGGGTCTGTGCTAGGGGAGCCACTTGGTCGATGGCCTTTGCCTCCAGGGCACACTGCTGACTCTCTTCAGCTTCCTCACCAGTACGTGTGGCTTTGCTCCTCTTCTCCCTGTGACTGGGGGGATAAGCTCACAGTACAACTGGGATCACAATGCTGGTTTTAAATGCCGCTGCCTTGGTGTCCAGGGCCTGTGGAGATGCTGCATGAGCTCCCCAGTAGCTCTTCAGGCTGCCACGTGTATGACAGGGCTGATGGCAAATGTTGTTCCCTCTGGAATGGAGTCTGGAGGGGTGAGGAGAGGATGGGGATTCTCCATGTGCCCCACGGCTGGCACTGAACAGAGACTCAGAAGAGTGATTGTGGTACAGAGCCAGGTCTCATGGAGAAGGAAGGAAGGTATCAAAGGTGGACAAGGGATGAGCTGAGCTGGTCTGTGCCAAGGTCCCTGGACACCCTGGGGAAGCTGCCCCAGGGCAACTGGGACAAACCAGCCCTGCACACTGGCCATTTCCACCTCTGGCCATACAGCCCAGGCCCAGGGAGGGACCTCTGCTGCATGGCCAGCTCCGTCCTCCTGCTGGGCTCAGTGCCCGCTCTGTCTGGCAAGGCAGGGTCATGGCTGGAGCTGAGCTGGCACTGGAACTTGCTCCAAGTCCAGAGGCCACCCAGCTCCAGCCAGACTTTGCTGGCTGCCCCTGCCCTCCCAGCTGATCCCCAGTGCAGAAGAAAGGTGCGCTCTTGGGTCTGCTTGTCCCTGCTGCGGCGCTGTGTCCTCCTGTGTTCAGCTTGTGATGGGTGAGCGCGTGTCAGCGTGGAATGGCTGAGCTAGTGGAGAGGCCAAGGTGTGTTCTTTGACCTCCCTCTGCTCGGCTTTGGGCCAAGGCAAGGGAGCAGGCCTGCTGTCCTGCGGGTTGTCACTCCAGTGAGGTGGCCTTGAGTTCTCAGAAGCCCCATCGGAAGGGGGAGCTGCTTAAGGGGTGGTTGTTGCAAAGCAGAGGAGGAGAGGCGGGCAGGCTGCCTTACCTTTCCCAGGCAGTAGTCTGCTGGCTCCGGCTTCACTGTTTTGTCGCCTCCAAGGCTACTTTTGGTTCCCATCGTGTACATGGGAGCCCTTTTCTTGTAGATGTCCAGTTCCACCTTGGGGAAGGCTGCAGGACCTGGCGTCTGTAAGAGAGGCAGGGAGGTTGTTGGGTCCAAAAGGCAAGTGTTGATTCTTGCCGGGGGCCCACGCGGGCTGCGCTAGTTGAGCTGGCTGGCCAGAGAAGTGGTGTGAGAGGCACGGAGCAATGGGAACAAGGGCACTTCCTGTTCCCCTGCAGAGAGGCAGGTTTCCCAGCAGAGGAGGGAGATTCCCATTAGTGCCGATGAGCTTTGCCGCCCCAAACCTTTTAGTGCTGGAAAGCGAGGGACTGCAGGTGTCAGCAGAGCTTCCCCTCTCCGGCAGTTACCAGCAGGAGAGCCAGGGGACCCGTGGCTTCTGGGGTTTTGCTGCTGGTGCAGGGAACTGTGCATTAAAAGAGGCTGCAGCAGGCGCTGGAGCCCTTCTGCCCTGCGGAGAGCAGCTGAGCTTCAGGTGCTGACGCGAGAGAGCAGAGACGTGTAGCTCACCTTGGAGAGGTCTTCAGCAAAGCCATTGTGCTTCCTCTTGCCTGTCATGGAGTAGCAGGGGCTGGCGTGGGTGGAGGCTGTGTTGGGTCCCACCAGCCTCGGCAGGGTGTAGGTGCCAGGACCTGGAAGGGGAATGGGCAGAGAGCGTGTGGGAGTCCTGCGGGGAGAGGAGCAGCGCCTGGGTGGGAGAGAAGCAGCCTGCCAAGGTTCTTCTGTGGGATGAGAGAAGCTGGTGCTCTGGGACATGCAGCAAGCTTGTGCAGAGACCGTTGCATCCTGCGGTGTGGGCTTTTCCCTAGGCCTCTGGGAAAAGGTGTCCAGCAGCTTTTCTCTGGAGGACACGCAGGCTGCAAGGGTGAGTATTTCCCCGAGTTCCCTTACCTGGAGGTTGGTCGGTTCTGACGGCCTTGTGCCGGAAGGCCATGGACTGCGCCGGCGCGCATTTGTAGAGGTGTTTGTTGGCCTTGTCGGTGGCGTAGTCGCCTAGGGCAGAGGAGGAGCAGAGACAAACAGTGAAGCTGGGCTCTTTTCCTCAAGCCAAAGAGGAAAGGTCCGGAGGAGGTGCTCAGCCTTGTTTGCTTTCTGTCTGGAAGCCTCTGAAGCCCACTGAGGGCGTGAGCTGATGGGTTTGTACCCCAGGGCAAAAGTAAGGTGCGCTTGTCTTGCCGGGAAGAAAGGCTGGAGAAATGGTACTCACTTGGCCCAGGGGTGATCTCGGTCTTTATCTTGGGAAGACCGCAGATGTGCTGTGCTGGAGCCACGGACTTCCCGTTCCTGGTGATGGAGGGCAGGACGTAGTACCGAGGACCCGGAGAGCAGGTGTCTGCCACGGGGGGTTTGGCCCTTTGAAATACGCATGTAGGGCCTTTGGTTTTGGTGGGATTGTGAGCCAGGTAACCTAGGAAGAAAAGCCTGTCAAAGAACACCTGCCTGCAGCTGCGTATTTAAAGTGAGTTTCTAAGTGGAGTAGTTGGAGTTTCTGGCCTCAAGAAATTCCCTTCCTGTGTGTTTTTTCCTCCAAGAATGATATCAGCTCTTTTCCGGGGCTTTCCCATGAGCAGCCTGAGCCTTCCTGCGGCAGGCCTGTGTCCCTGCTGCAGCTGAGAGCATGGGGGCTTGGAGCAAAGGGCAATGGAGCTGTGGCTGCTTGTCCCCTGGAGGGAGTGGATGTGGCACATGCCCCGCACGATGGGGGTTTTACCTGTTGTCCCGGGGATTGAGTACTTGGGTCCCGGGCTGGTGAACTGGGCCATGATGGGGCCGCGTGGGCGATGAGGTCTCCAGGTGCCCACCCAGGCTCCGTCCATGTCGGAGGTGGCTCCAAAGCCTACGGCAAGAGCAGGAGCGTTGCTGAGGGGCTTCCCTGAGAGAGGCGCGGTGTGAAACGTCCCCGGGAGGAGCAGCAACGCTTCACCTTTCTCAGCCTTGGCCATGGCACTGGGTGCGGATGAGCTTGTCGACTGCTGCAGCTCTCGGTCGCAGAGCGCGGCGAGGGTGAGGGCAGGCAGCGATCGGGCAGGAGAGGTTGTGGTGTGAGCTGCCAGGTGGCCTTGGGGAGAGGCCTTGGCTCGTCATGGAGACGCACTGTGACATCATACAGGCTCGTGGCGCCTGTCCAATGGGCTGTTGCATCCTACGGCTGATGGGGAGCTGGGGATGTCCAGCTTGCAGGGCCAGACCCTCATGAGGCAGAAACATGCACCGAGGGAAAAACTGATGTGATTTTTGCGTTTAATCTTGCAGCCTCATGTTCTTGTACCATTGGGCTCACAGAACAAGGGGAATGTACTTTGGAACACCTGGAATTTCCATTTTGTGTCTTATTTTCCCAATGTCCCTTCATCTACATTATTTTTTCCAATGTCCCTTCATCGACATTATTTTTCCTTGGGGAGTTTGAGTTGGGCCTGGTGTTAGTCAGCAGGATTTGCTGCTGGGAGCTCTCAGGTAGCGAGGTTTCGGAATAGCTCTGTGGTGCCACTTTTGGGAGTTTGTCCTTGGAAAGCGAGGCGAGAGAGGCCTTTCCCAAGGTGCAGAAGAAACTGTGCAGACTTGTGTGTACTCTCTAGGTCATGCAAGAACAGCGAGATACCAGCCGCAGATCGGGAGTGTGTTCAGATTTCTCCCTGATGTCCTGTTTTTCATGAGTTCCTCATAGGAATAAGAATCGTGAGCAGGCACAGAAGGGTTTCTGTACTGGGCCTGGCTGGGATGCAGGGAATTGATTTTCCTGGCAGCCTGCATGGTGCTGTCTTGCGTGTTGCTAGCACACTGCTGTTTAGCTATTGCTGAGCAGTGCTTGCACAGCACTGAGGTCTTCTCTGTTTCTCCCTCTGCTGCCCCAGCAAGCTGTCGCTCGTTACTTTATAGTAATTAGTTCGTAATCAGGGAGAGAAAGAAGAAAATAAAGATATTCACGGAGTAGTTCTTGGTGCCAACAGCGGGGTATTAGCAGGTGTCAACTGATATTCGGTATCCTATTAGCTCCTGAAAGACAGGAGTTCCCTAGATTGATGTTTTTCTTTAGCACGTGGCAAGTATCTGAGTCTGGAACAAAAAATTCGAACAATGTTTACAAAAAGATGAAAAATACAAGAACATTAAAAAAAATATTGTGAGTATTTGGACTGGCAGCTGGTCTGAAATTTGCCACAGCAGTTTCTGGGGAAAACACAAGAAAATTCATGTGAAATGGAGCCAAAGCAATTGCAGCCTCGGGAGTCTGTGCGCTCATGGCCTTTTTAGGAAAGAAACAAGGCTTGGAGCTAGGACTAGTTCCAAGAGTAAAACATTTCTCGAGGATTTTCCTCCTCCTCCCTTCTTCTCTTTTGCCCCTGCATCTGCAGCGTCGGAGGAAGCAGCAGGGATGGGCCGTGTGTGCTGGGTGAGAGGAGGCAGTTGTACTTTGTAGGGTTACTAATGGAAGAGCAGATTCTCACAGCCAAATCCAGTTGCTTCTGCTTCAGAAAGAGAGGGGCCAATTCTGCCCTCACTGACACCGCTCTGAATCCAGCCCACATTCAGGGAGGTTTTTCTCGGGGTGGAGAGAGTCTCACTCGAAATGCCTCCTAATTCTCCCTTCCCTCTTCTCCATTTCCTCTGGATGGGCGGGTTTTGGAGAGGTCCCTTCAGCTGAGCTGCTGCTAGGCCTGCAGCAGGCTGGGGGGACATTGCCGGGTCTCTCCTCTCCACTGGGGCCAGTGGTCTCTCCTCCTCCTGCCACCTGCCAGGACAAAGAGCAGATGCTGTTGCAGATGCAGATGCCATTACAGATGCAGGCAGCATTTCAGAGGCGGGCACCATTGCAGGACTCCTTGCAGATGCAGGGACAAGTGCAGATGCCGGTGCAGACACCATAGGAGATGCAGGTACCGTTGAAGGTACGATGGCAGATGCAGATAGAATTTCAGATGCAATTGCAGGTCTCAGTATTGGTGTGTCTGTCTATATTGGTATTGGTGTCTGTAATAATATCTATATGAGTATCTGCATCCGTACTGGTATTTGTATCTGCATCTCTACTGGTGTCTCTGTGTGCATCTACAATTGTGTGTGTATCAATAGCTTTATGTGTCAGGGCACCTCTGTCTCTGATGGTGCCTCGAATGGACTCTACTTGTATCTGTACTTGTACGTGTAACTGAATCATAGAATCATAGAGTCATAGAATAGTTTGGGTTGGAAGGGACCTTTAAAGGCCATCTAGTCCAACCCCCCTGCCATGAGCAGGGACAACCTCACTAGATCAGGTTGCTCAGAGCCCCGTCCAGCCTGACCTTGAATGCTTCCAGGGATGGGGCTTCTACTACCTCTCTGGGCAACCTGTTCCAGCGCTTCACAACCCGCATTGTGAAAAACTTCTTTCTGATTTCCAACCTATATCTCCCCTCCTTTAGTTTAAAACTATTACCCCTTGTCCTGTCACAACAGGCCCTGCTAAAGAGGTTCTCCCCATTTTTCCTATAGGCCCCCTTCAGGTACTGAAAGGCTGCAATAAGGTCTCCCCGGAGCCTTCTCTTCTCCAGGCTGAACAGGCCCAACTCCCTCAGCCTGTCTTCATAGGAGAGGTGCTCCATTCCTCTGATCATCCTTGTGGCCCTCCTCTGGACCCGCTCCAGCAGGTCCACGTCCTTCTTATGTTGAGGGGCCCAGAGCTGGACGCAGTACTCCAGGTGGGGCCTCACCAGGGCAGAGTAGAGGGGCAGAATCACCTCTCTTGACCTGCTGGCCACGCTCCTTTTGATGCAGCCCAGGATACGGTTGGCCTTCTGGGCTGCCAGCGCACATTGTTGGCTCATGTCCAGCCTTTCGTCCACCAGCACCCCCAAGTCCTTCTCGGCAGGGCTGCTCTCCATCCCTGCATCCCCCAGCCTGTACTGATACCGGGGGTTGCTGCGACCCAGGTGCAGGACTCTGCATTTGTCCTTGTTGAACCTCATAAGGTTCGCCCGGGCCCACCTCTCAAGCCTGTCCAGGTCCCTCTGGATGGCATCCCGACCCTCAAGCGTATCCACCGCACCACTCAGCTTGGTGTCATCCGCGAACTTGCTGAGGGTGCACTCGATCCCGCTGTCTATGTCATTGATGAAGATGTTAAAAAGGACCGGTCCCAATACAGACCCTTGAGGGACACCACTTGTCACCGGTCTCCATCTGGACGTTGAGCCATTGACCACTACCCGCTGGATGCGACCATTCAGCCAATTCCTCATCCACCGAGCAGTCTACCCATCAAGTCCATATCTCTCCAGTTTCGAGAGAAGGATGTTGTGGGGGACCGTGTCAAAGGCCTTACAGAAGTCCAGATAGATGACATCGGTCACTATGCCCTTGTCCACTGATGCAGTCACCCCATCGTAGAAGGCCACTAGGTTGGTCAGGCAGGACTTGCCCTTGGTGAAGCCATGCTGGCTGTCTCCAATCACCTCCCTGTCCTCCATGTGCCTCAGCATCGTTTCTAGGAGCATCTGTTCCATGATCTTCCCAGGCACAGAGGTGAGGCTGACAGGTCGGTAGTTGAATCTGTACTTGTAATTGTATCGGCCGTTGGATGTGCAATGGTGCCTGTGATTGCACTTGTACCTGGAAAAGTGTGGTTAATGGCGTCTTTCTCTGTCGTTGTCTCTGGAACTTCACAGATCTTGTGCCTGTATCTGCAATTGTATCTCCAGTTCAGTGGGAGAATGTGATTATAAGGGTTTCTGTGATGGTATGGGCGATGGTACTTGTGCCTGTAGTTGTGATGGTACCACTATCTGTGTCTCTAACGGTATCTAATGGTATCTGCATCTGTAATTGTACCTGGAACTGTGTCCGTGTCAGTAATGGCACCTCTGTCTGCACATGGACTTGCAATGGTTTTTGCATGTGTGTGTGTATTTGGTTTCTGTATGTGCACGAGGAATTCTCTCTCTGCCTGCACTGACGTCCCCAACGGTATCTGCAGCATTCTTGGTCTCAGTATGTGTGGGACACTCTGTAACGCTATTGCTGTCTCTGTACTGGTATCAGGATCTGTCATGGTATTGGTGATGGCATCTGTAATGGTACTGGGATCTGCATCGGTATGTGTAATGCTATCGATATCTGCCATGGGATCCCAATCTGCCATGGCCTGTGCGTGGGCAAAGGCATTTGGAATGCCCTGAATGTCTGCAGTGGCCTCTGCTCTTGTACCTGCACCTGACTTGGCATCAGCAATGGTCTCTGCAGTGGTTTCTGCAGTGGCATCTGCAGCTGCAGCAGTATCTGCATCTGAAATGGCACCTGCGTCTGCAGTGGCATTGGCTTTGGTGTCTAAATCTATGACTGTTGTGGTTTAGCCCCAGCCGGAGGCTGAGCCACGCGGTCGCTCGCTCACCCCCCCCATCCCGGTGGGACGGGGAGAGAATTGGGAGGAAGAAAAGCAAAAACTCGTGGGTTAACAACAACAACAGTTTAACCGAACAACAAAGGGAAAGAGAACAAACAAGCGAGAAACCCCAACAATAACAACAACAGCGTGTACTTAGCGGTGCTTTCCAGACAGGTCGCTCCCACCTGGAGCCCGACGCCCAGCCCGCTCCCCAGCAGCGATCCCCGCCCCTCCAGTCAACCCCCCTCTAAATAGTGAGCGTGACGGTCACATGGTATAGAATAGACCCTGGCCAGCTTCTGGTGAAAATTAACCCTATCCCAGCCGCAACCAGGACAGTGAATGTATAAGGAAAGGTATGTGCCTCTGGAAGGGTCTGTGCACTGGTTTGTGCAATGGGATTTGGATCTGCAGTGCCATTTGCAATGGTATCTCCGTCTGTAATGGCGTCTACATCCGTGTCCTGGTTTAGGCCAGGACGGAGCTAGTTTTGTTTTCAGCAGCTTCTGTGTTTTGGCTTTAGTGTGAGAAGAACGGTGAGAGCACACTGATGTTGCTGGTTGCTGCTGAACCACCAAGGACATTTTGCTGTTTTCCAGGTTCTGCTAACGTGCAGATGCAAAACTTGGGAGGGGTAGAGACAGGATAGTTGATCCAAACTGGCCAAAGAGAGTATTCCATACCATAGACGTCATGCCTGATATAAGTGAGGGTCAGTCCGTGGGCCACTAGGTCTTGAGATTTTTTTAGGCTTTTGAGGCTTTTGAGACCCTTAACTTGCCTTAATCCTTAAGCTTCCCTTCAGGTTGTTTTTTGTTTCCCTATTTTTACCTTTTTGTTTTTCGTTTGTTCGGCTGTTTGTTGCCTCGCCTGCTTTCCCTGGAACTTGCTGTTCTGGGATAGCTGGGGGGGGGATACCCCTGCTCCCTTCCTGCTGCTCGGGACGGGCTGTATCGGTCGTCGGGTGGTGAGAAATTGTGTATCGTTTGTTTTATATATTCTATTATCCTTGTATATATTATCATTATCATTATTAATATATTTTCATATTTTTCCTTTCCCGTCCTGGTGAGCTGTTTTTATCTCAACCCACGAGTTTTCCTTTCTCCTCAATTCTCCTCCCCACCCCAGTGGGGAGTGGGGGAGTGAGCGAGCAGCTGCGTGGTATTGGGTTACAATTTGGGGTTAAACCACGACAATCCGCAATGGTGTCTGCATCTGCTATGGCATCAGCAACACTATCGGCATCCTCAATGGCATCTGCAGTGATAAATTCTGCTGCAATGGTGTCTGCATTGCTACCTGCATCTGCAAGGGCATCTCCAAGGGCATCTGCAATGGCACCTGCATCTCCACTGGGATCTCCCTCTGCAATCGCATGTTCGCCTGCAGTGCTCTCTGCAGTCGTATTTGCACCTGGAGTGGCATCTGCAATGGTATCCTGGGCAGGTCTGCACAGTGCAACAGCATCTGCAATACCCTCAGCATCTGCCACGGTCCCTGCATCGGCAATGCTATCTGCCAGGGCATCTGCATCGGCAATGGCATCTTCATCTGCGATGGAGTCCACGTCTGAAATGGCGTCACTAATGCTGTCTGCAGTGGTGCCTGCAATGGTATTTGAGCGTGAAGTGGTATCTGCAATGGTATCTGCAGTGCTGTCTGCATCTGCAATGGCATCTGCAATGACATCTGCAAGGGCATCTGCATCTGCAAGGGTGCCGGCCACTGCAATGGCCTCTGCAGTGGGATCTGCAGTGGCATCTGCATCTGCAGTGCTATTAGCATTGCTTTCTGCATTTGCAATGTTATGAGAAATGGACTGTGCATCTGCATGGTCTTTGCTCCTGCAGTGCTGTCTTCAGTGCTATTTGCATCTGCAGTGGCATCTGCATTTGCAGTGGAATCTGCAGTGGTATCTGCATCTGGAGTGGTGTCTTCAATGGCATCTGCAGTGGTGTCTTCAGTAGCACCTTATATATGTTTATTGGTCCGTGTAGTGGAATCTCTGTGTGTAATGGCACCTGTATGTGTAATTGTATCTGTAACTCCAGCTGTCCCTGTATCGGCAGCTGCGTCTGTGTGTGTTTCGGTGTCCGTGTCTGTAGTTCTTTCTCTGCCTGTATCTCTGTGTGTGATTGTGTCCATCTCTGTAACTGTGCCCGTGACTGTCATTGTATTTGTATCCGTATCAGCATCCCCACCCACATCCCTATCGGTGACTGGCTGTGTAGTTATCTGTACATTTGTCTGTGCCTCTGCCTGTGACGGCACATCTGCGCGTAATGGCAGCTGTGTTTGTGTCAGTGCCTTTATGGGTAATGGTTCCTCTGTCTGTCACGGAACCTCAGTGGGTAACGGTGTCACTTGCTGTGTCTGCCGCTGTTTGTGTAACTGAACGTGCACTTGTATCTCTGACTGTACTTGTAGCCTGAATTGTAGGTGTAATTGTGTTTGTAGCTGGAATTGTAGCTCTTTTGTGCCCATGTCTGCAACCGTGTCGGCAGTGCAATGTGACTCAGTGTCTGTAATTATATCAGTCTGGCTGATGGCACCAGTACCTGTATTTCTGAGGGTGCCAGTACCTGTGTCTCCAACGGTATCTGTACCTGTGACCGTGTCTGCATTGATGATGTATCTGCAACGGTGTCTGCCGTGCTAACTCATTCTGTAGCGCCGACTGCAATAGCGTTTGCGTCTGCAAAGGGCTGTGCAGCTGCAGTGGCATTTGCAATGCTGAGTGTCTGCAGTGGCTTCTGCATCTTCAGCCGTACCTGCATCTGCAGGGGCCTCTGCCTCTCCTCTTGTACCTGCACCTGACTTGGCATCAGCAATGGTCTCTGCAGTGGTTTCTGCAGTGGCATCTGCAGCTGCAGCTGTATCTGCTTCTGAAAGGTGTCTGCGTCTGCAGTGGTATTGGCTTTGGTGTCTGCATCTGCAAAGGCCTATGCAATCGTTTTTGCAATGGTGTTTGAATCTGCAGTGCCATCTGCCATGGTATCTGCATCCGAGATGGCATCGGCAATGCTGTCTGCATCATCAATAGCCTCTGCAGTGATAACTTCTGCTGCAGTGGTGTCTGCAGCAGCACCGAAATGGAATCTGCAACAGTATCTGCTTCTCTACTGGATCTCCATCCTCAATTGTATGTTCACCTGCAATGTTCTCTGAAGTGGATTTCCACCTGGAATGGCATCTGCAATGGTATCTGCATCTGCAGAGGTACCTACATCTCCGGGGCATCTGCATCTGCAGTGCTGTTTGCATTGGTACCTGCATCAGCAACGTCATGGCCAATGGATGGTGCCTCTGCTCCAGAGGCCAGGGCCAACCCCACCTGTACCGCAGTGTCCTGCCCTACGGCCGACAGATTTCCCTGCTTTCCCACCACGGTCTGGTCCCGTCAGCCCCAAGGAGCTGAGATGGGTAAGGGCTTTCCGGCAAGGAAGGAGGGGTGAGAGGGGAAGTTTGCTCAGCCAAGGGCTGAAGGGGCTGGGACACGTGGGGGCTTCCCCGCCTGTTGCACCCCAAGGCGAAGGGTGAGGGGCAGAGCACAGCTGGAGCCAGAGGAGCACAGCTGGCACTGGGGCTGCCTGACTCATCAGGGGACGGAGGGAGGGAAGGCTGTGGGGAGGGATGTCCATGACTTTGTCTGGGAGCGCTGTCTCAGACCCCAGCCAGAACGAGGGCCGTGCCTCCCCACCCCACTCTTCCCCCGCCTTGTTACGTCTCCGTGTTGCAACCAGCGGGTTCCCAAGGCTGGGCCTGGCCAGAGGAGGGAGCAGAGTTGGGGTCTCTGGCGGGCTGGAAGTCTGCTCTCCTGGAAGCCAGGGCTGTGGTCTTGGCGTTTTGCCCGGCTCCCTCCCCTCCGCATCTTCAGCTCCACCATCTCAGGGCCACTGCAGCCAAGGCTGCCGCTGACTTCCGAATCCCCACCCAGCTCGTCCTTGTTCCCCAGTGCCAGGTCCAGCGGAGCACCTCTCCTTCTTGGTTCCTCCATCACCCCTGCCAGGAAATGCACTCTAGAGATCTCCTAGATTGCTGGATTGTCCTTCCAGCAGGTACCAGGGTGGTTCAGGTCCCCCATGAGGACCAGGGCCTGCAAACATGAGGCTTCTTCCACTTGTTTGAAGAAGGCCTCCCCTACCTCTTCCTTCTGAGGAGGAGGTCTCTAGCAGATATCTGCTAACACGGCACCCACGTTGGTCTGCCTGCTGATCCTGACCCATCAGCTGGCTCCTCTTCCACCCTGAGCGGGAGGCAAGCCCACCTCCTCGCTTTCCCAGACGGTCCTTCCCGAAGAGCCCGTGTCCCCCCACCGCAGCCCTCCTGCTGTGCCATCTACCCACCCACCTCTGTGGTCCCAGTGTGGTCCCAGCCCTGTAGTCACACACAGATTCTGGCCCCACTGGTGGTTCTCCACGCTGCACGCAGGAGCGGGCAGGCACTTCAGGGAG
Source organism: Phoenicopterus ruber ruber (assembly GCA_009819775.1). NCBI lineage: Eukaryota > Metazoa > Chordata > Aves > Phoenicopteriformes > Phoenicopteridae > Phoenicopterus > Phoenicopterus ruber. The sequence goes on along the minus strand of WNMK01000049.1, from coordinate 546,990 downwards.
GCACCAGCTGGGCCGGTGTCAGGGAAGAGTGTGAGAGCCTCCTCCGTCGTGCTGCCTGTGTTGGGATGCGCAGGAGTGGGGCTGCACGTGTTCGCGCTGTGGGGTATGTGTGGACTTGATTCCCTCCTGCCCCTGTGAGCAGTTCTGGGAGCACACATGGGCTGCGCAGAATCCCTTTAGACCGCTCCATCAGCAGGCACAGGCCAGTCAGTCCAGCTGGGAACAGCCCCAGAGCTCTTTATTTTCTATTTCTAGGTGGACCTTGGCAGCTGAGAAGCCTCCCAGCCCCTTGGCTAACAGCCACTGCTACAGCCGCCGCTCCCGGCACCTTCCCCTCTGCTGCGGGACTGGCACCTAGTGCTAGGGAGGAAGAAAGAAAAGCGTGTGATGGTATGGCCAGGGAGAAGGCAGAGAAATCCTGCAGGCGTAGCTCAGGCCCCCTGTGATGGGCTCTGCCTGCGATGAAGCCTCAAGGTGTCTGTGAAGTGGGAGAGGCCCCTTGTGCCCAAGCCCAGGAGAAGGTGCCAGGAGCAGCTGATGAGCCTGGGGCTGAGTCAGGGTGGGCCAAGACCTTGGCTGTCCCGTACAGGGGTCCCCCCTTGGGGCAAGGTGTCTGGGGGCAGGACTCTGCAAGGGAAGGACATGCTCTCTGGCTTGGACAGGGCAGAGCCAGCCATCAGAGGGAGGCCTCTGTCTTCAGCCAGGACTTCTACGTCCCACAGGGAAGGCCAATCCTGGGTGCCCAGGCAGTCCCCCTTGGGTGTCAGGGAGGTCCAGCCCAAAGCCAGCCTCCAGAAGCTGCTTGTGTCTCATGACGGGTGTCAGAGCAATCCCCTCTTTCCCCCCAGGCTGCCCTCAGTGGAGGGATGGGCCCTGCAGCCAGGGGAAGCACCTTCCCTTTTGGGAGATAGTTACCAGGGGAGCTGCCTCTGCTGCTCTTGATGCTGCCTGTTGTTCTCAGCGACGTGCTTGAATATGGTCCTGCGTGCCTGATATGGCTCCAGCCGCCTGAGGACCTGGACAGCTCGTGGGGAAAGGTGGCTGCAACAAGAGAGAACCATCATCCCTCAGCCTCTGCCGGAGTCCCCCTCTGCCTCTCCCCTCATCCAGCCCCTGGTCCCACATGGACCCACCCTTTCACCCTGCGGTGAGTTTTGGGCCTTGGCTGTGGGGGTGACCCAGGTCATGCCCATGTTAGGAGACATCCGAGGGTGTCCTGTGCAACCCCGGGACACAGGGACAGGGGACCTGGACATCTCTGTGGTGTCACGGCTGCTTGACTGCCCCAGGCTGTGGCCAGAGCCAGCGCACACTTACTCAGGCTGGAGTCTCTGCAGCTGGGCTGCTGCTGCCATCTCCTCTGCTGGGAGAGGGTTTTCAGCCTTCCTCCACCTCCAGTTGACCTCCTTTCTCCTGGGCTGGGCTGGAGGGTGGGGAGCCCAAGTGCCTCCAGTGCCGAGTGCCTGCCAAGGAGGAGACGCTCTCAGCAGACCGGATGGGAAACAGAGGTGCCGTTTCCCAGAGGACCTCTTGAAAGGAGCCTGCAGCAGGACCTGGGAGCCAGGAGGCTCAGCACCATGTGCCCGTCATCACGGCTGGTGGCTGCTTTTGCCCCTTGGATGCTGCTGCCAATCTCTCCCTCCCGGGGATGAGCAGGCAAAGCCCTCCCTGCAGCTGGGTCAGTCCTGCTCCCACCCCCTGCAGACCTGCCGCCCTGGGTGCCCTGACAGAGAGGGTCGCTGCTGCTCTCAGCGGTGGCAATCCCCGCCCGTACCTGGGGCGGCTGTCGGTCCTCCCCTGCAGACCAGGCTTCCCACGCCGCCCATTCTGCCTTTGCTTGCTGCCGCCGCTCTTGCCAGTGGGTCTTCCCTTGTTCCCACTCTGCAGACAGCTGCCAGACCTCCTGGGGGGATGGAAACGCAGCAGCAGGCAGGGTGAGTTTCAGCTCCTGGAGGGGCTTCCTGCGGATCTGACCCGTGTTGCTGCCCTTGGCCTCAGCCGGTCGGTCGGCAGCTCTTTGCCCCTAACAGATCGGGGGCCGTGGAGTCACGCCAGGCTCCTCAACTGCTGGCAAACACAGCTGAGTGACCACAGACCTCCACTGTCAACAACTGAGGAAGGACTTGTACATTTTCCATAGCCCCTGGCCAGAATCAAGTGTTTCATGAAAACCCAGGGGAAACAGGCGGGAAGGGTGTGCAGCACCTTCCTTTTGGTGAAGAAGATCCTCAGGAGGTGACAGGCAGGTGACAATGAATGCACCCAAGGGATCCTTTCACATGGCTCTCCGCACAACGAGGGTTTTGCTGAGTCTCAAACCGCACGGTAGTTACAGCAAGGCAGAGCACGTACCTGCAGCGCTCTCCTGCAGCCTTCAGAGGACGGGAGTGCAGTGGTGGGCCTGGCTGGAGGAGCTGGCTCCTGCCTGCCTGTCTCCTTCATCCTGGGGGAGCTGCCTGGACATGGGGGGAGAACACTGCCAAGAGACACCAGGAGGCGGTGGCGGCATGAGCATGGGGCAGTTTGGTCTCCCATTTTCCCCTGCTATCAAAGCTCCCCAGGCTGGCAGAAGCAGCGGGGCAGCTGGGGCCATTTCCATGGCAAGGGGGAGCCTTTCCTGAGCCCCCTCAGAAGGATGGGAGAGGACTGTCCCTCAGGTCTGGTGTACAGGCAAGCAAAGTGCTGTGGGGTGCACTCAACATCAACCGCTTTCCCCACTAAGGAGCCTGCGATGGGGCAAACAAGCTCCTAAAAAGTGTGGGGCACATGTCAGGGACCTTCCCGAGTCCCTACAGCCAGACTGTCCAAAGGGGATGTCTCTCCTCCATGGGTGCAAGGGCCCCTTCCATCCCTGCCCACAAGGGTCTCACCTGGCAGAAGTCTTCTTCCCCATGTCTTGCTGCCTTGTGCCTGGGCCCTGGTTTGGCAGCACAGGGAGGGATAACTTCACCCGCCTCTGCAGCAGCTTGTCAGGACACTCCTCTGCGCCTGGCGAAGGAGGAGGAAGCTCTTCAGAGCAGCCCCGTGGGGACTGCGTTTTAACCGGGCTGTGGTCCCCCAGCACGGGCAGGGCCCCACCTGCGCAGCAGGAACCCGCTCCTGTGCTTCTTCTGCTCCTGTGCTTTTCTGCAGCCTTCTTGTGCCAGGTGGAGTAAGCCTTGGCCACTGCTCTGCCGGTGACAGCCAACTGAAACCTGGAAAGCAAATGATGACAGAGGCTTGAAGAAGGGTGACCCCCTCCCCTCTGCAGCTTCCCAGCACTCATCCTCCTGACTGTCGTGCGAGGCATGGCATCCCTTTGCCTTTGTGGCCACCCCTGACCCGAGCCTGAGTGTCGAGCCCCAACAACGCGTGCTCCTGAGCAGGAGCTGGGAAGCCGCCCGCTCGGTCGCTCGAGGGCTGCAGAGGAAACGCACTCACCTCGGGAACGCGTGGGCAGGAGCAGCCTGCATCCCCCGAGCGGTGGTCGCTCCACCGCAGACAGCTGCAGCGGGCGTCCACAGCCTCTGCAAAGTGACACAGAGCTGTTGGAAGGTTTCCAAGGCAGCTTTCTCTTGGCTCCCAAAGGAAGCAGAGCTGTCTCCCGCTCCGGAAGAAAGCCCCTTCTCCAAAGCCCTCTCCCAAATCCTCCTCCATGAGCATTAGCCCTTGCTCTGCTCTCAAGAAGCTGCACAGCAAACACTGAGGCTGCGCAATAACACTGCCGGGCTTTTTGTAGGGCCAGGACCACGAAACTCAGGAGAAACTTTCTTTGCTAATGGAGAAGTCAGTGGGGGCGAGCCTGGGGAAAGGCGTTTGACTGGCCTGCCACGTCCAGGCTGGCCGAGGGCGATCGGGTTGCTCAGCCTTCCAGAGGCTTCCCAAAGACCCTGAAGCAGCCCTCCAACCCTGAGCAACTTACAGTGTGAAGCAGAGCAATGCGGCTGGCCTTGCTCTCCAGCCTTGTGACGCAGTTGTAATAAAACCGCATGCACAGGACGTCGTCTTTGCAGGACAGAACGCCAATGTCCTTGAAGGCGAAGGCCAGGTGCTGCCTGTTCCTCAGCTGGAAAGAGTACAGGAGGATGGTCTCTCGCACACAGTCCTCCACCACATGCCGCGGGAAGAAGGTGGCTCGCGATAGCCACTTGTAGTTCAGCGGCTTGATCTTGACATTGCCTGCAAGGAGAAGGAACATCGTCACAGCCACAGCAGGCCAAATTTCCATCTAAGATTCAGAACAAAATGCCAGAGAAGAGGTCGTTTATAGGAAGAGCTCTTGGGCAAAAGCGGTTTGTTTTGGGGGAGCTCGAGCTGTCCCCCGACCTTTGGAGGCAATTCTCTACTTCTCCCAGCCCTTTCCAAAGAGCAGAGAGCACACATCCCCCCCAGAGAGGGAGGGGGAAAGTGGAGGGTGGCCGCTGCCTTCTCACCAGGGATAACCACTGTGGGGAACGTGAACTCCTGCAGACATGAGTTATCAACGTCCAGCTGGAAGACGGGTCTTCGAACCACATACACCTCTTCTTCGCCATCAAATTGCTCTTGGACGACAGCAAAGGTCCCGAGTCCTGTGATCAGGACACCCTGCCCAGGAAAAAGACAAAAAGGCTGATGAGTGAGAACTTTAGTGATGGGAAAAGTGAAAGCCTTGGAAAAGGCCCATGTTCTCCATTTGTTTTCTTCCCCTCCTCAAAATATTTGCTAACATCCCTTGGCTAGAGAAGATGCCAGGCAATTCCAGCACCGGGAATAGCCCTGGGACTGACTCCCAGGGATTATCCTTGGCATGGACCCAGCATAATCCCCCGTCTCGCGGCTGGGTCTCTCCACTCTGACCACAGGGAAGAGTGAAGCCCTATCGTGTGCCAAATGCTTTCTCAGTCTAGGCCTGGACTTGGTTTCTCTCCTGGTTGAGCAAGAAGCAGCTCTGGGCACACGGGGTTGTCTCGGTGTGCCTCCACCATGCTCAGGGAGGGATCGCTCCCCGGGGCCCAGGCTCTCCAGGGCAAAGGGGGACCAAGACACCAACCCACCTTGTCCAGCTTCAGCTGTGTCAGGATGTACGTAGACACCGCATCCCAGATAGCCACAACCTCTGGAAAGCAAGGCAAAGAGGGGGTCAGGCTCCGGGCCGGCCACCTCACAGCCTCTAGGCAAGCTCCTCGCCCAGGGGGTGACAGATGCAGGTCTCCACAAACAGCCCAGACAAACACGCCGTGGCTGCGGAGCTGGGCTGTGCCCCAATTTCAGACGGCCAGCCTTACTCTGCTGCTGGGGCAGGGCTGGAGCAGAAATGGGGACATGGGAAGGGTTCAGGACCAGGGCTGTGGCCATCTAAGCCCCAGAAAGGGATGGCACCCCAGAGCCCAGGACGTGATCTGCCAGCCTGGTGGCACAAGAGGATCCCGTGGGAAGAACAGAGGTTCTCCCAAAGGAGACTAGGTCAAGGTAAAGGGCTGATTTACAGCCCGGGCTTTCCAGCTGACTCGTGGCAGCCCTGTGGGACCTGTAGGACACCCCAGCCCCCGGGATGCAGGACCCCTTTTCATACCGGAGCCAGAACCCCAAGAGGTACCAGCTCCTGGGGAAAGCTGGCCCTGGATGCCCCTCCTCGCGAGGGGACCAAGCCATGCCCACGGGAGCCTCCGGGCTCAGGGCAGCCCCAGCATCACGACTCAGGAGTCCTGGCAGCCACACTGTCCCCCGAGCCCGGTGGGACCCTCAGGCAGGGCTCTCATGGCAGCCCCCAGCCCTGTCCAGCCACCCCCTGGTGGTGGGCAGCCCTGGTGTGACCCCCTCAGGAAGGAGCTCCTGAAACTCTTACCCTTGGTGGAGAGCTGCAGGAGCGTGCGGAACGACTTGCACAGCTCCAAGCTGATGGCCACAGTGCAGCAGTCCTCCATCGCGCTTGCCGCTTGCCCTCAACTCCGGGAAAGGGATGGTCTTCGCAGCTCCTCGCCCCAAACTCCTCTCCGACGTGGCCCTGCTCTGCCTGTCAGCAGGGTCCTGCCTGTCAGCGAGGGTGGCCCAGCACAGCCCCGCTGCCTCCCGACCCCGCTCCTGGCTGTGGAGCAGCTCCGAAGGGCAGCGGTGGGAGCCCCTGAGCAGTGCCCAGCAGCGCCCAGGCCTCACCGGGAAGTGCCAGCACCAGGGCCGCGGCGCTGGGGAGACCTCCCTGTGATGTGGGGCATCCCCCTGTGACATCAGCCCGCATCGCTTGGAGGTGCATTATGACACCGGCAGGGAGACAGCACAGCTGGGGAGAGAGGAGCTAGCTTTCCCCTCTTGTCCTGGGACACAGTCAGCTCTGCCTGACAGGAGACGGCCCGCCCGAAAACAGAATCTTAGGTTGTCCTGGCTCTGGGGAAAGCATAGACTTGAGAATAATGATACAAACAAGTTTAAGAGAAAGCAGGACAAGAGGCAGAAAAGGCGATGTGTCTCACCCACCCCCTCATTTCAGAGGAAGGTTCAAGCGTTTTTCTTTTCTTTCTTTCTTTTAATCACTACCCAGCACAACTGAAAAAACACACACCTGCTGTGTCAGGAGAACTGAAAACTACAAGAAGAAAACTATCGAGTCTGTGTAATTACTCTGCTTTCCAGGACACACTGGTCTTTTTTTCTTTTTTAAATCTCAGTGGAGAGCTTTAACTTAAAACCACTGAGTTCTGATCTGGGACTAGCAAAACCTCCTCTGTAAATCTTGGAAAAGGAAAACTGCTCATAGAAACTGTAAATGACCCATTTCTGCTGTCAAACATTGTAACGCTTTTGAGTATCTTTGCCATCCTCATCTTCTTTCTCTTCCCTTTCTTCTGACGACACTAGAGCTACTGTACCTCAACATGGCATTAAACTGTTCAAGCACTCTTGCAAACCCTATAAAATCCAAAATGCCCCACACCGGTGCCTGTAGGTTTTGCTGTTACCATCACGTTAACGACACAGTCGGCCCTGCCAAACCTACAGCCTGCAAAACCTGAAGACAACCAGCACACAGGCTGCCGGCCTGTCGGGTAGTGAGGCAGAAGTGATGTCACCAGGACCACCCAAGCCCTGTGCCTGCTGGCCTTTCAACTTACTCAGGCAGAAGTGACCTCACACGACCCATCTTCCAACTGGCCAACGACCTCACAATCTCGGCATTCACTCCTCCTCCCGGGGGAAAACCAGCTTAGAGGGAGGCTTAGAGGACAGGTGGGAGGGTTGGGGCTTCGAGGGAGGGTGCGAGGGCTCAGGAGTTCGGGGTTGGTGTTCGCAGGGTGGGTTCAGGCATGTGGTGAGAGTTTCTGCTTTGGGCTTTGTGCTCAGGGCAGGGCTAGGGGTGAGAGCTCCCCTTTTCGGGTTGGGGCTCAGGGGGAGGCTCAGGGGGAGGGTTTGGGATGCTGCTTCGAGCTGCTGGTAATTGCTGTCAGTCCTGGCTAGCTTGGTGGGTTAGGGGCTTGGGTTAGGGCTAGAGGTGCGGGCCAGGGTTAAGGCCAGCATTTCAAGAGCAGGGAGCTCACAGCCAGCAACCAAGGGCTGTCCCTCTCCCATGCCTCTCCTTTCACCTACCCCATTCTCCCTTCTCTCTTCCATGGCACTCACAAGCATCCTCACAACGCTGCTCCTCACCAACCAGCCTCCTCCAGAAGAACTGACATCACAACCTACTCTCCAGCAATGTCACCTTTGCCTTCCTCTTCCTCTTGCCTGCCCCTACCCTCTCATCTCATCTCCCTGGCCTTTCCCTTCAGAACCTCACATTCCCTGACTCCTATTCCCTGGGAAACATGAGTTAGGCAAAGACTTAGGGTGAGCTGGGCAGTGCCAGGCCTGAGGGGCAAGGGTGCGTAGGCACTCTGCGTGCTTCCACCCTCCTGGTGACCAGAGGGAAACCTCAGCTGCTGAGCACCAAAAGCATCATCATTCTGATGGGCTGGGGATTAGCACTGGGCCCCTTGGCTTCACAGGCCACATCCAAGGGGCTACACGACACAGGATGTCTCTCTCTCCTTTCTCTGTCCTCCTGAAATCACTGCCTCTGAGTTTCTGCTCTAATCAGCCCCCAGGGAGGCACGCTTCCATTTCCTGAAGCAGTTTCCTCACCCACAGCCCTGAGCAGGCCCTACCAAACCTCCCAGACTCTTTCTTCCTGCCATGGCCCTCCACGCTCAGGGACTTTCCCCTGGCAGCTTGTTAGGGTGCAGCAACCATAAGGAGTTTATTCTTGCTCCTCAGTGTCTGCACGGCTGCAGGGGGACTTTTAGGAGAGACCGTCTTCGAGGAAGGGTTTTGCTAAATGGGATGATGTTAACAAGCACACGATCTAACACGGGTTCTTTTCTTTCTTCGTCGTAACTCACTAATGCTTTGAACATTGACAAATGATTTCTCATTGGACTGTCAAATGTTCCCACACAACACCTCCACTTCATTTGCTCGAGGTGGGCATGGGGTCAGGAGGCACAGCCAGCCAGGGAGCTGTGACCACAGCAAAATGGGCAGGGAGATGGCTAGAGACATGAGTTGGTGACAAGGCTGTAGGCTGGAAATTTAGCCAAGAATAAGGCAAAGTTGATTTAAGCTGCCACACTGTCTCTTTAGCCAACTCAATAATTGTGTGTATATTTCTCATTTCTTATCTATCTGTAAGATTATTAGAGGCTTGGACTTGGCATACAGTTGAAGAGTTTGTTGGGGTTTTTTCTTAATTTCTATCATGTTTTACTTCTGATTGTTCAAAATTACTAAAAATCCTGTGCCTATTTACAGCCAAGTCTCAGGGTAATTGGGTGGGAATTGGGGCAAAGCAGCTGTCACATTCAGCTGCAGGCTTGAGGGCACAAGTCTGATGCAGGAAATGAATACAAATCCCAGGCTGCCCCTGAAAGAAATGACGGGGTGGGGGAGGTGGGGAGGAGAGTTGCCCATAATGTGGGGGATCTCAAGTAGACGGCTGTTGCTGCCTTTCCAGATGTCCTTAGGAGACCCTCTGGATCCATATCAATTGGAGAAAGCTGCTATCACTTCTTCTGTAGAAGGAAAAAAAAATAAAAGCCCTTCAAAATTAAAACAAACACCATTTTATTATTCAGTTCTCATTGAAATCTTCCACTTCCAGTAGACTCCTGAAACCTCTCCAATTAGCTCTACAGGTCTGGTAGCCCTGAAGAAAATTAGGGAAGAGATGTATCTCCTTAGGGCTTTCTGCCCTTTAATGAGCCCCGGGGTGTATTTGGTGCTGTGTCCTTGAACCTCAGCTACTGAGAGGAGATTGAACCAACCTCTCAAGGAGGTAAAGTCAGAAGCAAAAGCCAAAGTGTCTTGGAGCATTAATTGGCCCCACTGAGGGCCATGACAGACCAAGCCTCCCCAGGGATTTGTTAGAGCAGAAAATTGGAGGCTGTGATTACAGGCAGGCAGAGGCACTGTGCAGGTGGCTCTGATGCTGAGGAAAACTTGATGCATTTGGTCATGCCAAGCGGTCAGCCCCAGGAAGGGGGATCCTGTCCCTCACACTGGCTCAGGGCTCTTCCTGGAGCAGTGGGATGTGGGGTGGGCAATGCTGAGGGAAGGACAACGGTACCACACCTCCCAGCCTCCCTGCGGGGGGGCAAGGAAGCAATGAGGCCCCAGTTCCATGAGATTAACATGTCTCCTTTCAGGCCTTGGTAGCAGAGACAACTGCCACAGCCAAGGGGACAAAGACCTGCAGGCTGTCAACACCAAAGCTATTGCCTCACCTTGCACCCACCGTGGCATCTCCCTGCATTTACTGATACCTCTGCTTCCTCCCTGCTTCTTCCCTGAAACACAGAGCATTTCCCTGACCCAGGCTCCCTCTGGGTTCCCTCTGGCACCACAGCACTGCCCTTCAAGGGACATTCCTTTCTCTTCCTGGCCAGTCTCACCCTCCCAAGCTGCACTTTGGGATGCTTTTCCTTTCTCATGTGGTTTCCCACTACAAAGGAAAGCTCCATCATCTCTGAAAACACCCTGAAACCACCTGAAACTCCTCATTTCAGCTATTCTTTTACTCCCACATGAACCTCCACATCATCAGGACAAGGAAGGCCAGGTCCTTCAGCCTCTCCACACAAGTCATGTGCTGCATGTCCCGTAACCCCACCTTTGCAGACATCCTCTGGGCACTCTCCTGTTCCTTCCCTCTCCTCAGAATGGAAAGCCCCCCAGGCTGGTACAGGTGTGGCCACAGCAGAGCTGAGCTGAGGTCACAGAGTCACAGAATGGCTGAGGTTGGAAGGGACCTCTAGAGATCATCTAGTCCAACCCCACTACTCACGCAGGGTCACCTAGAGCACATTGCACAGGATCACGTCCAGGCAGGTTTTGAATATCTCCAGAGCAGGAGACTCCACGCCCTCCCTGGGCAGCCTGTTCCACTGCTCTGTCACCCTCACGGGAAAGACGCTTTTCCTCATACTCAGATGGAACTTCCTGTGTTCCAGTTTGTGCCCGTTGCCTCTTGTCCTGTCGCTGGCCTCCACTGAAAACAGGCTGGCCCCATCCTCTTGACACTCTCCCTTCAGATACTTGTATCCATTGATAAGGTCCCCTCTCAGTCTTCTCTTCTCTAGGCTCAACGGGCCCAGCTCTCGCAGCCTTTCCTCATAACAGAGATGCTCCAGTCCCATCATCATCTTTGTAGCCCTCCTCTGGACTCGCTCCAGTGTGTCCATGTCTCTCTGGTACTGGCGAGCCCAGAACTGGACACAGTACTCTAGTGTGGCCTCACCAGGGCTGAGTAGAGGGGGAAGATTACCTCCCTGGACCTGCTGGCCACACTCTTCCTAATGCACCCCACGATACCATTGGCCGCCTTAGCCACAAGGGCACACGGCTGGCTCATGGTTCACTTGTTGTCCACCAATACTCCTAGGTCCTTCTCCACAGAGCTGCTTTCCAGCAGGTCCCTCGAATGGAGATGCCAGAGCAACTGAAATGAGAGCTTTGGTCTCTCACTTCCCCCTAACATTAAGATCATGACCCAGAGCTCTTGGAAAAGCATCAAAAGATGCAAAGCCCAAGCTGAGAATTGGACATGATCAACCCTGCAGCTCAGGTCAGGGGATCTGCCATTGCTGGCGGCTGCAGGCACAGCAACTGGCAGTTACAACTGCTTCACAACATGGATTCGCACCTGGAGTAAGGCCACTGCTGTAGCATTTGTTAAACAAGGCAGGAAAGTGGAGGGTTGACCCTGGCCAGCAGCAAAGCCCCCACCAGCTGCTCGCTCACACCTTTCCTCTCCACAGTGGGATGGGGGGAGCACTGGAAGGGCAAAGGCAAGAAAAACACGAGGGTCAGGATCAAGGCAGTTTAGAGAATAGAGAAGGAAACCAATGGATGTGACAGCAACCACCAACCACCTCTCACCAGCAGACTGATGCCCAGCCACCTTCGGGCAATGGCTACCTTGGAAAGACTCCCCCAGGAACGGTTTTCCTGCTGAGCATGACGCTACATGGCATGGACCATGGTCCCCCTTCGGTCAGCTCAGGGCAGCTGTCCCGGCTGGGTTCCCTCCCAACCTCCTGCCCACCCCCAGCCAGCTCGCTGGGGCAGCAGAGGGAGAAACAGAGAAGACCTCGGTGCTGTGCAAGCACTGCTCAGCAATAGCTAAATGGCGGTGTGCTAGCAACACGCAAGACAGCACCATGCAGGCTGCCATAAAAAAAAAAGACCTGCATCCCAGCCGGACCTAGCACAGAAACCCTTCTGTGCCTGCTCACGATTCTTATTCCTAGGAGAAATTCATGAAAAACAGGACATTGGACTTCTCAGAGAGAAATCTGAAAACACTCCCAATCTGTGGCTGGCATCTCGCTGTTCTTGCATGACCTAGAGAGTACACACAAGTCTGCACAGTTTCTTCTGCACCTTGGGAAAGGCCTCTCTTGCCTCTCTTTCCAAGGACAAACTCCCAAAAGCGGCACCACAGAGCTATTCCGAAACCTCGCTACCTGAGAGCCCCCAGCAGCAAATCCTGCTGACTAACACCAGGCCCAACTCACACTCCCCAGGAAAACAAAAACATAGATGAAGGGACATTGGGAAAATAAGACACAAAATGGAAATTCCAGGTGTTCCAATGTACATTCCTCTTGTTACGTGAGCCCAACGGTACAAGAACATGAGGCTGCAAGATTAAACGCATAAATCACATCAGGTTTTCCCTCAGTGCATGCTTCTGCCCTGCAGACCTCATGAGGGTCTGGCCCTGCAAGCTGGACATCCCCAGGTCCCCATCAGCCGTAGGACGCAACAGCCCATTGGACAGGTGCCATGAGCCAGTATGATGTCACAGTGCATCTCCATGACGAGCCAAGGCCTCTCCCCAAGGCCACCTGGCAGCTCACACCACAACCTCTCCTGCCCGATCGCTGCCTGCCCTCACCCTCGCCGCGCTCTGCGACCGAGAGCTGCAGCAGCCGAGAAGCTCATCCGCACCCAGTGCCATGGCCAAGGCTGAGAAAGGTGAAGCGTTGATGCTCCTCCCGGGGACGTTTCACACCGCGCCTCTCTCAGGGAAGCCCCTCAGCAACTCCCCTGCTCTTGCCGTAGGCTTTGGAGCCACCTCCGACATGGACGGAGCCTGGGTGGGCACCTGGAGACCTCATCGCCCACGCGGCCCCATCATGGCCCAGTTCACCAGCCCGGGACCCAAGTACTCAGTCCCCGGGACAACAGGTAAAACCCCCATGGCCAGGGGGGTGCGCCACATCCACTCCCTCCAGGGGACAAGCAGCCACAGCTCCATTGCCCTTTGCTCCAAGCCTCCATGCTCTCAGCTGCAGCAGGCACACAGGCCTGCTGCAGGAAGGCTCAGGCTGCTCATGGGAAAGCCCCAGAAAAGAGCTGATATCATTCTTGGAGGAAAAAACACACAGGAAGGGAATTTCTTGAGGCCAGAAACCCCAACTACTCCACTTAGAAACTCGCTTTAATTACGCAGCTGCAGGCAGGTGTCCTTTGACAGGCTTTTCTTCCCAGGTTACCTGGCACACGATCCCACCAAAACCAAAGGCCCTACGTGCATATTTCCAAGGGCCAAACCACCCATCGCAGACAGCTGCTCTCCGGGTCCTCGGTACTACGTCCTGCCCTCCATCACCAGGAACGGGAAGTCCGTGGCTCCAGCACAGCACATCTGCGGACTTCCCAAGATAAAGACTGAGATCACCCCTGGACCGAGTGAGTACCATTTCTCCTGCCCTTCTTCCAGGCAAGACAAGCACGCCTTACTTGTGCCCTGAGATACAAAACCATCAGCTCACGCCCTCAATGGGCTTCAGAGGCTTCCAGACAGAAAGCAAACAAGGCTGAGCACCTCCTCCGGACCTTTCCTCTTTGGCTTGAGGAAAAGAGCCCAGCTTCACTGCTTTTCTCCGCTTCTCCTCTGCACTAGGCGACTACGCCACCGACAAGGCCAATAAACACCTCTACAAATGCGCGCCGGCACAGTCCATGGCCTTCCGGCACAAGGCCGTCAGAACTGACCAACCTCCAGGTAAGGGAACTCGGGGAAATACACACCCTTGCAGCCTGCGTGTCCTCCAGGGAAAAGCTGCTGGACACCTTTTCCCACAGGCCTAGGGAAAAGCCTACACAGCAGGACGCAACAGTCTCTGCACAAGCTTGCTGCATGTCCCAGAGCACCAGCTTCTCTCATCCCACAGAAGAACCCTGGCAGGCTGCTTCTCTCCCACCCAGGCGCTGCTCCTCTCCCCGCAGGACTCCCACACGCTCTCTTCCCATTCCCCTTCCAGGTCCTGGCACCTACACCCTGCCGAGGCTGGTGGGACCCAACACAGCCTACACCCACGCCAGCCCCTGCTACTCCATGACAGGCAAGAGGAAGCACAATGGTTTTGCTGAAGACCTCGCCAAGGTGAGCTACGCTTCTCTGCTCTCTTGTGTCAGCACCTGAAGCTCAGCTGCTCTCCTCAGGGCAGGAGGGCTCCAGCGCCTGCTGCAGCCTCTTTTAGCGCACACTTCCCTGCACCAGCAGCAAAACTCCAGAAGCCACGGGTCCCCTGGCTCTCCTGCTGGTAACTGCGGGGGAGGGGAAGCTCTGCTGACACCGGCAGTCCCTCGCTTTCCAACACTAACAGTTTTGGGGGAGCAAAGCTCATTGGCACTAATGGGAATCTCCCTCCTCCTCTGGGAAACCTGCCTCTCTGCAGGGGAACAGGAGGTGCCCTTGTTCCCGTCGCTCCATGCCTCTCACACCACATCTCTGGCCAGCCAGCTCAACTAGCGCAGCCCGCGTGGGCCCCCGGCAAGAATCAACACTTGCCTTTTGGACCCACCAACCTCCCTGCCTCTCTTACAGACGCCAGGTCCTGCTGCATTCCCCAAGGTGGAACTGGACGCCTACAAGAAAAGGGCTCCCACATACACGATGGGAACCAAAAGTAGCCTGGGAGGTGACAAAACAGTGAAGCCGGGGCCAGCAGACTACTGCCTGGGAAAGGTAAGGCAGCCTGCCCGCCTCTCCTCCTCTGCTTTGCAACAACCACCCCTTAAGCAGCTCCCCCTTCTGAGAACTCAAGGCCACCTCACTGGAGTGACAACCTGCAGGACAGCAGGCCCAAAGCCAAGCAGAGGGAGGCCAAAGAACACACCTTGGCCTCTCCACTAGCTCAGCCATTCCATTCTGACACGCGCTCACCCAGCACAAGCTGAACACAGGAGGACACAGCGCCGCAGCTGGGACAAGCAGACCCAGGACCGCACCTTTCTCCTGCACTGGGGATCAGCTGGGAGGGCAGGGGCAGCCAGCAAAGTCTGGCTGGAGCTGGGCGGCCTCTGGACTTGGAGCATGTTCCAGTGCCAGCTCAGCTCCAGCCATGACCTTGCCCTGACAGACGGAGTGGGCGTGTCACTCCATTTTGCGTCAAACACAAGATCTTTGCTTTCAGTGGCCCTAGAAAAACACTCGAGGGATGTGTTTTACCTGCCCCTAAACTCCTTTCCTCTTGCCTTTCCATTCCTGCCCAAAAAGGGGAGAAATGCCAATCAGTAACAGCAGCAGAGCACTGGAAATGTCCTGAGAACACAGGAGGTTTCCAACAAGCGTGCCCCTGGGACAGGGGGAGGGAGCTAAAAGTGCCCAGGCATGCCCACAGCAATGCACGACAAACACAAATGCACGTCCATCAACTTGTTCTGCCAGACGGCCTTCCCTGAAGACAAGTCTTCTGGAGAACAAGGCACCACGGTCACCTTGTTTTCTTCACACTTTTCCCTTCCAGGTGACGCTGATCAAGCCCCAGGCACCTGCTCCCACTTTTGGACTCCGACATTCCCTCTACACAGCTCCTCTAATCTCCCTGATATGAGCCAAATAAAAAAACAGACCCCCAAAGATCTTGGCTGTTCACCTCAGCTGCAGGGAGAGGGGCTGTGCGTGAGTGAGGACCATCGTCTCTCTCCATTTCATGTCTATGCCTCAGCCAAAGCATTGCCAGATTAGGACGAGGGGAGAGCACCAAGATCAGCAGCGTAAACCAGGCAGAGAGCTCTGGCAGCACCGTTTCACCTGACCGGAGCTAATCCCTGCCCCGTGAAAGCAGCCCAGCCCTGCCCTGCCCGCTCTCACCCCATGGCCGAGCGTCCCGCAGGCACAGGCTTGCCCCCAAGGACACAGCCCATCTTGGCACCCCCCTTTTCAGTGCACACGGGTGCCTTCTCTCCAGAGTGCGGCCAGAAACACAGCCGCTCTGCATGACCTCCAGGGATGGTGACTCAACCACTTCCCTGGGCAGCCAATTCCAATATTTGGTTACACTTTCATGAAGAAATTTTTCCTAATAGCCAATCTAAACTTGCCCTGGCACAACCCGAGGTTTCCTCTTGTCCTATCACTTCTTACTTGGGAAAAGAGACCAACCCCCACCTTGCCACAACCTCCTTTCAGGCAGTTGTAGAGAGCGAGAAGGTCTCCCCTCAGCCTCCTTTTCTCCACACTCCTTTTCTCATCCTACCTGTCTGCACATCCGCACGCTCCCTGCCAGCCCCAGGCTCAGGCGCTTTTGGCTACAGCTGCCTCTGGGCTCGCTCTTTGGCCGCTGCTCTTCTGGGGATTTCTCTCTGCCTGTCACTCTGAGGATAAAGATGTGCGATCCTCTGGGCTGAGGGGAGAGGGAAAAAAATGGAGATGACTTCCTCTATGTAAATGCTACTTAGGCTACATGCTGGCCAGACTTCTACGCAGAGCTTTAAACTAGATTTAGTGGGAGATGAGGAGGAGGAAAAGGAAGACCAGGAGGAAGATGAGAAAAAAGATGAGGAGGAAGATCAGGAGAAGAAGAAACAGCAAGTGGGGGATGGGGCAGGGGAGGAAAAGGAAGATTGGGGGGAGGAAGAACAACATGAGGACCAACAGGAGGAGGAACAGGAGGAGGAAGAAGAACAGGAGGAGTCAGACAAAGAAGGAGAGGAGAAGGAGGCATAACAAAAGGAGGAGGCATAACAAAAGGAGGAGGCATAACAAAAGGAGGAGGCATAACAAAAGGAGGAGGCATAACAAAAGGAGGAGGCATAACAAAAGGAGGAGGCATAACAAAAGGAGAAGGCATAACAAAAGGAGAAGGCATAACAAAAGGAGAAGGCATAACAAAAGGAGGAGGCATAACAAAAGGAGGAGGCATAACAAAAGGAGGAGGCATAACAAAAGGAGGAGGCATAACAAAAGGAGGAGGCATAACAAAAGGAGGAGGCATAACAAAAGGAGGAGGCATAACAAAAGGAGGAGGCATAACAAAAGGAGGAGGCATAACAAAAGGAGGAGGCATAACAAAAGGAGGAGGCATAACAAAAGGAGGAGGAGGTAGAGGATGAAAAGGA
The DNA here is from genome assembly GCA_009819775.1 of Phoenicopterus ruber ruber. Taxonomy (NCBI): domain Eukaryota; kingdom Metazoa; phylum Chordata; class Aves; order Phoenicopteriformes; family Phoenicopteridae; genus Phoenicopterus; species Phoenicopterus ruber. Next base: position 530,151 of record WNMK01000049.1, on the reverse strand, counting down.
AAAGAATAAAGAACAGGAGGAGGACCTGGGAAGGACAAAGGCGGACAAATGGGATGGATCTAGGTGGATGCAGGGGGGGGAGGGGAGAAGGGTGGCAAAAAAGAGCAGGGACATCACAGGGTCTTGGCTTCATTCAAGTTGGGAAGGACAGCAGGGAGGCCCCAGTCCTGCAGTCCTCCAGCTCCAGGCAGCACCAGCCAGGATGTCAGACCATGATGCCGGGGGGTTCATCCCGCGAGGTCCAGAAAGCCTCCGAGGATGGAGGCCTGCAATAGCACGGCTTCACAGCTGGGCATTAGCCACTCTAGGAATGGCTGTGGCTCTAGCAGGGCGGCTCTCTCCCGGCCATCTTCTGTTTCCATTGCTCGAAATAGCTTCGTAAGAGCAGCAAAGATTGCCACCTCACGCGCTCTCCCTTTTCAAGTCTTCAAGGGGAAGGAGAACTGAAAAGCAAGAGAAGAAAACAGATGCTAAGCAGGGATTTGGTCTTTCTTTTCCTTTGGTGACTCTTCATAATAAAAGTACCAACAGTTCCACAGCCTGAGAAATGTGTGGTATTCCATGGATCAATCATAGCCTCCCATTTGGGTTACAGGGCACTGACGACCTGTTTTGCATTATGGCACCTACAAACCTGGGCATTCTGCACTTCCTGACAAGTAGAGGGAGAGCAGGAACGAGAAGGCAAATGCTTCCTTGCCGATTTGTTTTGGAAATATTGCCCAGTGATTGCGGAGATGGGGGTTTGCACACAGAAATTTCCGAAGAACCCTTCCTGGCAAGTCCTGCAATTTCCAAAAGCCATTCAAGGACAAGACCTAAGACTCTTTCTGTTAACTCAGTGCTGCTGCGCTTTTAAGAAAGATCACTGCGTGGCACTGAAAGATCTTTCCTTTCCCCACACTGTTGCCCATCTGGGGACTGATACAGCATCACTTGCCACCTCGTCAGTGAGAAGAAGTCCAGTTCCTGTAAGCAGCTGCAGGTTGGTGCCCATCAGCATTGGTAAAGACGTGATGCAGACAAGAATTCAGCAGCCTGCTGAATGACTGGGAATGGGTTTTCACAATCTTTGGGTAAAAACCAAGCAAAATAAGCTTAGGGAGTCAGGAGGTAAACTCAAGCATTAATCTCACGCACAAGCAAGAAATTGGCCACTGTGGGGAAATGATGCTCAAGTGTGCAGACAACACAGTGGAAGACACAGCGTCAAGAAGTCCCTCATCTTACTGCCTTCACTAACCACCCCAGAGCCCAGCAGGATGGGCTGCACCTCTGCAACAAGGGCGATTTCCAATTTGAGCTGCTCCTCAACAGCAAATGGGACGCTACAAATGGGTTCTCCTCTGCAATACTGCCCAGATAAAGTGACGCCAAAAGCTGGAGGTGGGAATCCAATTTCATTGAAAAAAATAAAAAATCCTATCACTAGTGCAACTCCTGATGTCCTCTGTTCATACCTGGAATGTTTTATGTACTTACATCTCTTGAGCACACTGGAGAAGATGCTGAGGCAGGAAGGCTTGCAGCTGTAGCTCATCTGGTCTAACCCACAGCCACCTTTAACACTGTGTCACAGAATCACACTTGCCTCCCTTGAGCTTTCATTGTGCAAAACAATCGCTAGAGGGTCACATCGATGCAGCCTGCTTTATTTCTGGGTGCAACAAGCCCTCAAAGTGACCAGATTTGGGGTTTCACAAGCACCCTTCTGCTGGATGGGTCAGCTCAAGAGAAAACAGACTGCCAAGCAGGTATCCAAAGTTCCCAGGAAAGGATTCATCTGGGAACTTGAGAAGCCGCCTGGCCTGGAAGGGGAAGTCCCTCAATCATATGGGACAAAGACAGGCAAGAGGACATTCTCCAGCGTCACGAGGCAGAGCTGTGTGCTGAAGAAAGGGCACTGTGACAGGAGCTTCTGGTGGAGTCCGTGGTACTACAGGACTGGCCCCCCACATCTCATCTCAGTTCAGGGATTTACTCAGTTTCAGCCCCAACCACAGGGATAAGCTCAAAAGTAGTCAGTGTCCTGCACACTTTTTTTTTTCTGCATACCTGCTGTGACCTCACTACAGGACAGGCCCAGAGGCCATGGCGATGGCTGGGAAAGTCCGCAGCAATACAGAATTGTGCATGGATGAACAATACCCAGTGGTTCATCTCATCTCAATCGATTAAGAGAAGGCTTTTGGCTAGACCACAGTCCAGGAAATTTAAAACGAGCACTCCCACCTTGATTGGCAGCTCTTTCTTCATCAGCTCTTTCTATTTCTTTCTTTCCCCTGGAGTACAGAGCGAGATGTTCCTCATTAAAAGCAACAAGAAAGATCAGGCACAAATATGCAGAAAACCTATGACAAAATGGAAGCATATTTTATTTTAAGAGGAAACCCTGAATGGAAACTTAGTTCATGGCCTAATTTGCCTCTCTGTGCACCGATGCAGTCAACAGCCCAGGAAACGTTACAGCAGGGATTAGCAAAGCAAAGCCAGGACACCTCAAGACACCCCGTAACTACACGAGTCTGTCTTTCCTTTTCATCCCCCACTTCCCAAAGCACCAAGGCAGCACCAGGCAGGGCAGTCGTGCGCTCGGGTCGCACCGGGGAGGAGAGAGCAGCAACAGCCCTCTGGCACCCAGGAGTAGTAACGAGCATTTCTGCTCTCAACTGACACTTAGTCCATGTGCAAGTGCAGCCCTGATCCAGACATGAAGCCCAGGGTGTCAGTTAATCCCAGGTGCCACACACACTCTACCTGCTCCCATCGCCTCCTCTCCATGAACTCTTCTCCAGTCTCTTCCACCCCATCCCAGCTCAGATACCTGCCCTCTGGCTCAGGGCTGACTGGGGGCTGGCCACCCTCGGGGCAGCAGCAGGAACCGCTCTGACCCTGGGGGTGGGCTTGTCCCTGGGGCTGAGCACTCGGGCCCAGGGCTGCTGAACTGGACCATGGCAGGGCCTGTGGGCAGGGAGGTCTCCAGGTCCCCCCCAGGCCCATCCCCGCTGGGAGATACCTGCTCCTGCGCCTGCAGCACCCCTGGGCCTGGGCCTGTCCTCGTCCCCGGCCCCCCCTTGCCCCGGCTGCCCCCGGCCCAGCTCTCACCCAGTTCTCAGGCCGCTCACACTCCGCCCCCCGCCCCAGGCTGGCTGGGACAGGCCAACTCCGCCTCCGCGGATTGGCTCAGCCCTGGCCAATGGCGTGGCTGTTGCCAGGCAGGCAGGGGCAGCCCGGGCCTCTCCTCCCAGAGCCGCCCTGCGCCCGCTGCCCCCCCGCAGCTCGCTCCTCAGCCAGCCGGGACACGGGGCCTGCGCAGAGGCGGCCTTCAGGAAGGGCCGTGGCCCCTGGAGCTGTTCTCTCAGCAGCGCCGGGCTGTGCCCAGCTCTGCCGTCCCTCAGTGCTCTCGTGGGGTCTGGGCCTGCTCAGGGAGGGAGGGGAGCGGAAGGGAAAGGGGGGCGGGGAGGGGACATGCTGGGAGGGGAGGGGCTGTCCTCAGGGCTCTCTTAACCACTCTGGAGAAGATGCTGAGGCAGGAAGGCTGGCAGATGTCGCTCATCTAGTCTAATCCACAGCCACCTTTAATGCTGTCTGCCTCCCTTGAGCTTTCATTGTGCAAAACAATCCCTAGTGTCACATCGATGCAGCATCTTTATTTCTGGGTGCAACAAGCCCTCAAAGTGACCAGATTTGGGGTTTCACAAGCACCCTTCTGCTGGATGGGTCAGCTCAAGAGAAAACACACTGCCTAGCAGGTATCCAAAGTTGCCAGGAAAGGATTCATCTGGGAACTTGAGAAGCCGCCTGGCCTGGAAGGGGAAATCCCTCAATCAGATGGGACAAAGACAGGCAAGAGGACATTCTCCAGCCTCACAAGAGCCCAAAGCCAGATGCCTTCCCTGCTCTCAGTCCCACCTGTCCAACAGCTCAAAATCTTCCCAAAGCAGACAAATCTGCCCAGCGGGGAAGACATGAAGCCACACTCCAGCCAACCACACAGACCCCACACCGACCAAAGGCACGGGCAGAACCAAGCAAGAAACTCGCAGGCAACCTTTGCCCCGAGTTTGAGCTGGAAGCACTGAGGTAGCACAGGGCTACTGCAACCGCCACTGCCAAACACGTCTGAAACTGCCAGTCCCACTGCATTTTTACATGGGTCCTGCTGAGACACCTCTGCCTTTCTCTCCTACGTTGTATTCTTTAGTACAGCAATAGGCACCTGGTTCATCTTCTCTTTAACGGGTTATTAGATTATTCAGCTACCCAAGACAGAGAGGGAGTGAGAGAAAGAGAGAAATGCAGATGAGCTAAACTACAAAATTATATCATTGACTACAAAGCAAAAGACCCAGAGACCAGCTGTCGGTTTTATAGTGCCAAAAGCAGATGCAGGAAGAAGTACAGGGACGTGTTTGCAGGTGAAAACCTGGCACGAGACTAAAGATTCGTGATCTTACCCGGTATCACTAGAAGGCAGAGGATGCTATCAGGGCTGATCTGACACGTGCCAAGACATTTAATAAAGCCAAGTTGCTGTTTCTGTCCAGCTTAAAATGTTAACTGACATCCCTCTCCCGTTTCTGACTCTCCAGATAGCGAACCGTCACTAGAAGCCTCCTTCACTAGACAGTTGTCTGACAAACGCTTTGTGACAAAAAGCAACAAGAAGATTCAAGAGGAGCACAGGCTGCGCGACTTCAATGCTTGCCAACAATCTCATGTGGAGCAGAAATGAAGGTGAACCCAAGAAAAGCGAGAGACCTTGCCAAGTGATGTAAGTGCCACAGCAACTCCACCGGCAGAAACCTCTTGAGCTTCAGCTGGAGTTGGGAAGGCTACCGCCGCTCCCTGGGACGTGCCAGGGCACTGGGGCCCAGTCAGGGCATCCTGGGCAAGGCTGCCCTCCCTGGGGCAGGGAGCGCCCTGGGGGATGGCGGAGCTGCGCCCAGAGACGGGCAGGAGCTGTCGCAGGAGAGTGGGGAAGGGGCAGAGACCACTGGTGCAGATGGGGCTCAGGGGGGTGCGTGTGAACATCCCACCGGGGGAAAGCGCTGCTCCGGACCGACACTGAACAGCAGCCTCCCGGGGCCAGCAAGGCCTGAAGCACATGGCCAAGGTGCCTGGCGGCCAGCCAAGGCCAGCCCGTAGGGAGGAAGGTCTGGGGAAGGTACTGCCAGCCCTGGGGGAGAAGACAACCCCCAGGACCTGTCCCCTAACGCTGCCCCTCGAGAAAGGCAGAGGAGGATGACCGACAAATGAGCGTGGGATCTCCCAGTGCAGATGAGATGAGCAGCCACCTTTATTGTGCTGGGGGATGGGGGCCAGCACTTGGGTGGTGCCGGCTGGTCAGCCGCGTCTTCAGGCCGGCTGTATGGTTTTTGTAACCGACGTTGTAACCGTGCACGGTGTCGGATCCGGTCTGGCCCAGGGGGGCGGGAGCGGCTGCTCCTCTCGAGCGCCAGAGCGCCACGGGGACAGCCCCGATGTCACTGCCTGGCGGAGCTGGAGCTTCTCTTCTTGAGCACCAGAGCAGCAAGGAGCAGCCCCAGTTTGATCTGCCAGGCAGAGCTGGGGCTGCTGGGTTCAGCACCTGGGGCTGGCACACGGCTGGTCCCATGGGGTTTTACAGGCCGGCTGTACGGCTTTTGCGCCCCGCCGTTGTAACCGTGCGTGGTGTCGGATCCGGTCTGGCCCAGGGGGGCTGGAGCGCCTGCTGCTTTCAGGCACCTGGGAGCTGCGGGATGGCCCCCGTGGTGCCTGGATGGCGGTGCTGCAGCTGCTTCTCGCAGGCGCTGGCGAGCCTTGGAACTGGCCCAGTGCCACCTGGCTGGCGGAGCTGGGGCTGCTGCTCTCACGTGCTGGGGAGCCGCAGGATGGTCCCAGTGCCAGCTGGCTGGCAGTGCCAAAGGTGCTGCGTTCGGCACTTGGAGCTGGCACACGGCTGGTCCCGCAGCTTCTTCCAGGCCGGCTGTATGGTTTTTGCGCCCGACACTCTAATCGTGCACGGTGTCGCATCCGGTCTGGCCCAGGGTGGCTGCAGTCACTGCTTCCCTCAGGCACTGGGGAGCTGCGGATGGCCGCAGTGGTGCCTGGGTGACGGTGCTGGGCCTGCTGCTCTCATGCACTAGGGAGCTGTGGGACAGCCCTGATGCCGCCTGGCTGGCGGTGCTGGGGCTGGCAAGCTCTGAATTGTCCCTGGGGGCTGTGAGGGGAGGCAGGAAGGTCAGCAGCACGGCCACCCAGCCCCGAGGCAGGAGAGGCCATTGTGGTGCTGTGGAACTGTTGGTACTTTTATTATGAAGAGTCACCAAAGGAAAAGAAAGACCAAATCCTGCTTAGCATCTGTTTCCTCTCCTGCTTTCAGTTCTCCTTCCCCTTGAAGACTTGAAAGGGAGAGTGCGTGGTGGCAATCTTTGCTGCTTACGAAGCTATCGAGCAATGGAAACAGAAGATGGCTGGGAGAGAGCTGCCCTGCTAAAGCCACAGCTGTTCAAGAGTGGCTAATAGCCAGCTGTGAAGCATGCTATTGCAGGCTCCATCCTTTCTCCCCTTCACCCCCTGCATCCACCTAGATCCATCCCATTTGTCCGCCTTTGTCTCCCTCGTCTTCCTCTGTTCATTTATTCTTTTCCTTTTCATCCTTACTACATTCCTTTTCTTTATCATGGTCATCCTTCTCCTTTCTCATCCTCTGTTATTCTCTTCCTCTTCTACCTCCTTCTCCTTTGCTTCCTCCTTTTCCTCCTCTCTTTCCTTCTACTCTGTTATTCCTCTCTCTTTTTTACTTCTTTGGTCCGATTCCTCTGTTCTTTCCTCTCCTGGTCCTTCCTGTTGTTGTCATGCTGTTCTGCCCACCTTCCTTTTCCTCCTCCTTCCCCACTTGCTGTTATTCTTCTCCTGTTCTTCCTCCTCCGCTTTTTCCCCCGTCCTCTTCCTGTCTTCCTGTTCTTTCTGTTCTTCCTTTTCCCTCCTCCTCATCCCCACCTAAATCTAGTTTTAAAGCTCTGCGTAGAAGTCTGGCCAGCATGTAGCCTAAGTAGCATTTCCATAGAGGAAGTCATCTCTATTTTTCCCCTCTCCCCTCAGCCCAGAGGATCGCACATCATTATCCTCAGAGTGACAGGCAGAGAGAAATCCCCCAGAAGAGCAGCGGCCAAAGAGCGAGCCCAGAGGCAGCTGTAGCCAAAGTGCCTGAGCCTGGGGCTGGCAGGGAGCGTGCGGATGTGCAGACAGGTAGGATGAGGAAAAGGAGTATGTGGAGAAAAGGAGGCTGAGGGGAGACCTTCTCGCTCTCTACAACTGGCTGAAAGGAGGTTGTGGCAAGGTGGGGGTTGGTCTCTTTCCCCAAGTAACAAGTGATTAGGACAAGAAATGGCTAATCCCCAGCCATCAGAATGATGATGCTTTGGTGCTCAGCAGCTGAGGTTTCCCTCTGGTCACCAGGAGGGTGGAAGCACGCAGAGTGCCTACGCACACCCTTGCCCCTCAGGCCTGGCACTGCCCAGCTCACCCTAAGCCTTTGCCTATACCCTGACCCTAAGGCCTAACCTGGAGCTCTCAGCCTTAGCCCTATCCTGAACCTGATGCCAAAGCTGAAACCCTCACCAGATGCCTGAAGCCTAGGCCCTCCCTCCTCCCTAATCCTTCCCTCAACCCCCTCATCTCAACCCCTCTCCTAAGCCTAACTCATGTTCCCAGGGAAGAGGAGTCAGGGATTTGTGAGGTTCTGAAGAGAAAGGCCAGGGAGATGAGATGAGAGGTTAGGGGCAGGCAAGAGGAGGGGAAGGCAAAGGGACATTACTGGAGAGTAGGTTGTGATGGTCATTTCTTCTGGAGGAGGCTGGTTGGTGAGGAGCAGCGTTGTGAGGATGCTTGTGAGTGCCATGAAGAGAGAAGGGAGAATGGGGTAGTGAAAGGAGAGGCATGGGAGAGGGACAGCCCTTGGTGCTGGCTGTGAGCTCCCTACTCTGAAAATGCTGGCCTTAACCCTGGCCCGCACCTCTAGCCCTAACCCAAGCCCCTAACCCACCAAGCTAGCCAGGACTGACAGCAATTACCAGCAGCTCGAAACAGCATCCCAAACCCTCCCCCCTGAGCCTCCCCCTGAGCCCCCACCCGAAAAGGGGAGCTCTCACCCCTAGCCCCGCCCTGAGCACAAAGCCCAAAGCAGAAACTCCACCACATGCCCTGAACCCACCCTGCGAACACCAACCCCGAACTCCTGAGCCCTCGCACCCCCCCTCGAAGCCCCAACCCTCCCACCGGTCCTCTAAGCCTCCTCTAAGCTGGTTTTCCCCCGGGAGGAAGAGTGAATGCGAGATTGTGAGGTCGTTGGCCAGTTGGAAGATGGGTCGTGTGAGGTCACTTCTGCCTGAGTAAGTGAAAGGCCAGCAGGCACAGGGCTTGGATGGTCCTGGTGACCATCACTTCTGCCTCACTACCCGACAGGCCGGCAGCCTGTGTGCTGGTTGTCTTCAGGTTTTGCAGGCTGTAGGTTTGGCAGGGCCGATTGTGTCGTTAACGTGATGGTAACAGCAAAACCTACAGGCACCAGTGTGGGGCATTTGGATTTTATAGGGTTTGCAAGAGTGCTTGAACAGTTTTAATGCATGTTGAGGTTACGGTTAGTTCTAGTGTCATCAGAAGAAAGGGACTAGAAAGAAGATGAGGATGGCAAAGATACTCAAAAGCGTACAACGTTTGACAGCAGAAACGTGTCGTTTACAGTTTCTATGAAACAGTTTTCCTTCAATGGACTGTTCTTTTCCAAGATTTACAGAGGAGGTTTTGCGCCTCCCAGATCAGAAACTCAGTGGTTTAAGTTAAAAGCTCCCACTGAGATTTAAAAAGAAAAAAAGACCAGTGTGTCCTGGAAAGCAGAGTAATTTACACAGACTCGATAGTCTTCCTCTTGTAGTTTTCAGTTCTCCTGAAAACAGCAGGTGTGTGTTTTTTTCACTTGTGCTGGGCAGTGATTAAAAAAAAAAAAAGCAACGAAAACCCCTTGAACCTTCCTCTGAAATTATGGGTGGTTGAGACACATCGCCTTTCTGCCTCTTGCGCTGTCCTGCTTTCTCTTAAATTTGTTTGATCATTATTCTCAAGTGTCCTTGCTTCCCCAGAGCCAGGACAACCTAAGATACTGTTTTCGGGCCGGCCGTCTCCTGTCGGGCAGAGATCATCACTGTGGACGTGCTCGGTCCACAAGCGGCCTCGCTGCAACAGGACTAAGGGTGGGGCGGGGTTAGTGGTGGGTCTCCCTTATCCACAATGCTGTCAGTCACGTCAGGGAAGGATGCTTTGGACCGGGGTTTCAGATCAGTGGTTAATTGCAGAATGATCGTATGATTTTTACTGCAGTAGTCTGAAGGTAGGAGGGAAACAAAGATTTGGGGAGGACAGGATAATTTTTTATTACCATTAGATTTTTTGGCAGTGCAGCGTTTGCAGGTCACTGACAAGACGATCCTGGAGGTGGTGGTTGAGATGTCGTAATGGAAATTCTTTTGTTCTGGAATTGAAGCCCAAATGTCCCTCTAACCATCTTAGACTACTGGATCTGGAATTCTGGATCTGGAAGTTTTCCTCTTCTTAAAACTGAGGATAATTCAGTTCAAGGAAAGCCTGTTGGAAGTTTTAGTAGTTTGGGGACAGAGGCCAGTTGGGGGCTGGGCCCTTGGGGTGGGGGCTCTTTCTGCCCCGTGTCCTTGGCCTGGTGATCACAGCTGGGATTGGGCTTTCCAAATCCTGCTGGAAGGAGCCAGATGTGGCCACCCCCGGCAAGGCCTCAGGGTCTGCTGCCAACTGCCTCAGGCAGCTCTTCCCAGCTGGACGTTGCCCAGGAGTCACTTTGAGTGTGTTGCTGTTCTCCTCCAGGAAGCACGGCACGCCCCAAGCACACCCAGAGCTGCGCCTGTGCCAGGAGAAGACTTCACGCAGAGCCGGGCTGATGGTGACAGTTCCCACCAGCTGTCCAGCTCTGGAAGATGCAGGTAAGATGCGACAGAGGGGGACACCGCCCTGGGTGTCACTTCTATTGCAGGAGCAGCATTTAACAGCAGAGGGAGGCAGGACAAGAAGGCCCATGAGGTCCAAAAGCACATCGGACAGCTGGCGCAGGCACGATGAGAGCAGAAGGAGATGAGAAAGAGATGCAGGTGGACGTGGCTGGGACAATGTTTCCGAGGTACCATCCTGCCCACACAAACCCAGAGACAGAGAGAGGCCTTGGGAGGTGGGTGGAGTGGGTGAGGAAGGTGCCTGGGAGGGAGGAGAGCACGGGGAGATGGGAGAGAGCGATGGAGATGGAGGGGAAAAAGCAAGGGGTTGGCAGTTGAAGACACTCCCGCTGTGCAGGTGCTTGTGATGTCACTGATGGCTGAAGCAGGGATAGGGGCAGCAGCCAGCTTCCCAATTCCCTTCCCAATTCAAGGGCTCGGTTAGGGCGAGTAGTTTCTGCCCTTTGTGCAGAAAGTATTATGTGGCAATGGACGAGCTTCTATTTCTTCCCCAGCGAGTCACTACCGCATATCCAGCCTTCTTTCTCCATTTTGTACAAAACTACTACCGTCTGTGAATAATTCCAGATCTACATTGTTCATGGTTCATCTTTTAGATCTGGCCTACTTGCATAGACTTGCTCAACAGCAGTCACACAATCCTGTTGTAAAGGTTCTCGCTCTGCAATTGGCACTAACACGGCTGGGTTTAAAGTTGATACTACTTCAAGGGTTATGTCATCCTGTTAGTAGGGTGGCCTGGTGTCTTGCCAGCTGACTTGGGGATACCCAATGATGTCCCTTTGGATTTCAAACAGGAGCTACGGCATGTGGAACAAACACTGTAATGGGCTGCCCTCGAGTTAACTTGCGAGCCTCTTCAATCAATAGGGCAGTAGCTGCCACAGCACGTACGCAGGCAGGCCAGCCTTTGCTCACTTCATCCAACTGCTTGGAGAGCAGGCTGCTGGCCTCTTCCAGCTGCCAAGGGTCTGTGTTAGGACTCCCAGCGCCACCTGCTCTCTCTCATGCACATAGAATTGGAAGGTTTGGCCATATCAGGTAGGCCCAGGGCAGGAGCTTCCATCAGTCCCCTTTTAATGTCATCAACACCCTTCCTGCACTCAGGGGTCCATTCTAACAGTTCTCCAGGACCCTTGATAGCAGCGTATAGGGGTTTGGCAATCAGTCCCAAATTTGGAATCCATATCTGACACCACCCACCATTCCTAAGAATCCTCTTAGTTCCGTTTTTGATTTGGGTACTGCAATTGGGCATATAGCTTTTTCGTTCTTTCTCTAGCTCTCTTTGTCCTTTTGAAACTTCAAAACCCCAATATTGAACTCTTTCTGTAGCATCCCACAGGCCTTCCATCCTGTCTCTTGTAGCTGCCCAACCACAGCCAACCCCCAGCCCCCGTGTCCGGACGGGCTCCCAGTGTTGTCCCAAAACAGGGTTCTTCACCCGGTGTGCAAAGAGCTGATCCACACAAAGTCGAGATACTTGTTTCTGTCATGTCTGCGCAGAGATGGGTGCTAGGTGGTAACTCCCCAAAGCTAGCACCCCTTGGCTAACACATGGTAAACATTTATACACTTTGACGAACTGTTATCAGTACATTTACAGTTACGCTTAGTTATCCTCTTTGCCATTGCTCCTTACATGCCTCGTCTACACTTAAAGTCTCAGCAGCCTCCTTCTTTACTGCGCATGCTCAGCGAGGAAGAGGCTTTTCTGGGTAGGGGGCTTTTCCCTACCCGAGGGCGGGTTTTTACTATGTTACTGTCGTGGTTTAGCCCCAGCTGGAGGCTGAGCCACGCAGTCGCTCACTCACCCCCCACTCCCGGTGGGACAGGGAGAGAATTGGGACGAAGAAAAGCAAAAACTCGTGGGTTAACAACAACAACAGTTTAACCAAACAACAAAGGGAAAGAGAACAAACAAGCGAGAAACCCCAACAATAACAACAACAGCGTGTACTTAGCGGTGCCTTCCGGACAGGTCGCTCCCGCCTGGAGCCCGATGCCCAGCCCGCTCCCCAGCAGCAATCCCCGCCCCTCCAGTCAAACCCCCTCTAAATAGTGAGCGTGACGGTCACATGGTATAGAATAGACCCCGGCCAGCTTCTGGCGAAAATTAACCCTATCCCAGCCGCAACCAGGACAGTTACTTAGCATAGTTCACTCAAGATCAAGTAAGTTTTTCTTTGACTTTATCTGCAGTTCTGTTCTCTTTGGTTATATTGGTATTCCCTGCTTTATGTTGCCATCCTGTTCCTCCTCCCAAGGCCATGTCTTGTTAACTATTTGCAGAGGTTGAATAACGTCCTTTAGTTTATTTTATTTCTCGCATATCTCCAACACTGCCAGCTCACTGGGAAGCAGAGGGAGAAACAGAGAAGACCTTGGTGCTGTGCAAGCACTGCTCAGCAATAGCTAAACGGTGGTGTGCTAGCAACACGCAAGACAGCACCATGCAGGCTGTGGTAAAAAATACTGACCTGCATCCCAGCCAGGCCCAGTACAGAAACCCTTCTGTGCCTGCTCACGATTCTTATTCCTATGAGGAACTCATGAAAAACAGGACATCAGGGAGAAACCTGAACACACTCCCGATCTGCGGCTGGTATCTCGCTGGTCTTGCATGACCTAGAGAGTACACACAAGTCTGCACAGTTTCTTCTGCACCTTGGGAAAGGCCTCTCTTGCCTCTCTTTCCAAGGACAAACTCCCAAAAGCGGCACCACAGAGCTATTCCGAAAACTCGCTACCTGAGAGCTCCCAGCAACAAATCCTGCTGACTAACACCAGGCCCAACTCAAACTCCCCAAGAAAAAATAATGTCGATGAAGGGACATTGGAAAAAATATGTAGATGAAGGGACATTGGGAAAATAAGACACAAAATGGAAATTCCAGGTGTTCCAAAGTACATTCCCCTTGTTCTGTGAGCCCAATGGTACAAGAACATGAGGCTGCAAGATTAAACGCAAAAATCACATCAGGTTTTCCCTCGGTGCATGTTTCTGCCTCATGAGGGTCTGGCCCGCAAGCTGGACATCCCCAGCTCCCGATCAGCCGTAGGATGCAACAGCCCATTGGACAGGTGCCACGAGCCAGTATGATGTCACAGTGCATCTCCATGACGAGCCAAGGCCTCTCCCCAAGGCCACCTGGCAACTCACACCACAACCTCTCCTGCCCGATCGCTGCCTGCCCTCACCCTCGCCGCGCTCTGCGACCGAGAGCTGCAGCAGCCGACAAGCTCATCCGCACCCAGTGCCATGGCCAAGGCTGAGAAAGGTGAAGCGTTGCTGCTCCTCCCGGGGACGTTTCACACCGGCCTCTCTCAGGGAAGCCCCTCAGCAAC